>JAEMOT010003320.1:3629-92994 GCA_019297695.1 Apostasia ramifera | reverse complement strand
TATATGAAATTTGAAAAAAAAAAAAAAAAAAAGGAAGAAGCCAAGCCCTAGGATAGTGGGATGAGCATATGCACGCAGCATGCTATCAGCCGCGCCGCCCAAGCCCGTCGTCTTCCCCGAGCTTGTACCGCGGAAGCGGCTCCCCTCTTCGGTTCCATTCCTGGCTCATGACCGTCCCTTCGCTCCCGCAGCCTCCGCCGCTCCACCGCTCGATCCTCTCAGCGGTGAGAATCGAACGGCGAGCGGTGTGCCGAAGTCGAATCTGGATCCCGGTGGTGCGAGGCTGCGGGGATCGGACGTCCTAATTGCGATGCAGAGAGCCGCCGCTCAAAAGAAACGCGGCGGCGGCTGCGGTCGTAAGGGGAACAGGCGGAGGGGATCAAAGAGTGGAGAAGATGAGGAGCAGTTCCTCCTGGCGGCCGACGACTGCGGCGACGTCCGGCCGATTGAGATCAGAAGCGACTTGGGGCCGCGCATTGATGACCTGGAGCGCCGAATCGAAGAACTGCGCTTTCGGTATCATTCCTAGTATCCCTGATTCTTACGAATTCCCCTGTTTCAAAATTATAGCAAATCAAATCATCTTTCAGATTAGGTTATTTGATCTACAGCGAAATAATTGTTGTTTAATTTGAAAACTGTTCTGTTTCTGAGTTAAAATTTACATTAGAAAAACTTAAATAGGAAGAGGGGTTTTTATGACAGGCAGGGCTCGAGCTTATGCTAGAATTCAAAATCTGTTTGAATTTTACAGGATTAAAAGCAACATTTTTGTGTGTGTAGTCTTATTTTGTTCTTCCTCAACTTTTGCTCGTCTTCCTTCCTTGTTGTTTTCTATTAGCCTACGTTTAGGAGTAGTTACACACCTTAATGCCATGGTCAAGCTTGAGATGGCTGTCTTCGTTGAATTGGATGACAGTTTTTCGAGGAAAGTTCTGTTCTTCCGTTCTGTAAAAATTAGACATTGAATCTCAGTTGTCCATATGGAGGACACTGGTTGAACCTTAAAACAAGGTTTCATTTTGGGGTTTATACAGCTCATTAGAAGCAGTGGTTCCTAGCATTGGGGCTGGGAAGAGAATGCTTAGACGTTCAGATTTTTACTGTAATGGATTGAATAGCAAAACTAGAGACGATAGACGAAGAAACATGTTCAGCGTGATTAGACACCCTGTTCAACTTGACACCTTTTCAGATCCTCTCTCATGTTAGAGATTTGCGCAATTCCCTTGCGTATATCTCTCAAATTAACTCTAAAAATCACACCAAGAAATAAAATAATGGAATGTACAAAGACACGCGTCAGAAGCAATGGTTCTCTTATGTCTTTATCAAGATTATAAATAGTTGTGAGCGCGAAGGAGTTTGGCCTTTTGTCTGCTGCTCACTTGTCTTATTCTTCAAAAGGTCTTCTAAAGAATTATTTACATTCTTTTTCACACATCATAAAATGCACTTTCATACCTTGTTAGTAACTTTTATATAGTCAAATTTGGCATCGTGGTTTCCTCCTCAGTACTTGTGTCCCATACTAAAGGCCTTCTCGTTTAGTTTTTACTATTTGTTCGATTTGTCAAGCAAAAAATGTCTTAAAATAATCTAGTACCCCCACATGGAACGAAATCCATTTTCCATACTTGCAGCACTTTACATCATAGTTGACACGTCAAACAATGTAGAAACTCTGCTCCTACTAATTCTTATGTCACCTTTACTCAAACTCTACCCCAACTATGTACGTAGATGACCGGCTAGACCAACTCACAAACATAGTGTTTTCAAACAAAAAAATTCAGAAAAACTTTCAAACATAGTAGTTTGGATGTCTCAAATGTTTATATCGTTCTATAGACCTTACTCACCCTCATAGCGTACACCTATCTAACCCAGCACCCCCACAACTAATAGAAACATTCTCATAAACTCCACTTCTTATGGCTCATCAGGGATGTCGTATCCAAGCACCTACTGCAAGAACCAAATTATTAGATTATCAATTCCCCAGTTGCCCTAAAAACATTAAAGTTGGCCCTAAAGAGAACAACTCTTATATAATGGAGTGCCAATCACATCATGCAGTCTACTACACAATGAACACCAATTCTCAAAACACCCCTCACCCTCCCAGGTATTCTGGCAACTCCCAACTTCAATAGTTATTATGACAAGGGGACCCAAAGTAGTATGTGAGGCACTTTGAGAACCCTCTTATGGACATGCAAAGCTATTTCTGATGCTTACAAATGCAGGTTCGACAATACCCTTATCGTTATATCTATTAATTGATTTAGCAATACCCGTACCAATATAGCTATGGATTGCTTCGATCAAATCCCGATAAGATCAATCCCCATCTTCAATTTGTTCTCTAAGGCATTCTCGACATGATTTGCTGCCTCTCGGCCTTTATCTCGAAGAGCCTTAGAGCTTCAAAAGATAAGGCAAAGATCAAACGAATCCCTCTGAAAGTACATTTGTTGTTTCTCGTGTCCGAATGTGGAAACGAAAGATACCACCGATGATTGTTTCACGATGTGCTTCATCGAAGGTCTTCAAAAAGATATTAAACTTTATGCACGCTTCACTAAAAATAGACTCGAGTCACAGATAGAAGCCCTTGATAGGGCAGAGAATAGGATATGCTTCAAAAATTCTTTGGCCAAGTTTTTAATGCTCCAAATGATGAAGCGAAATAAGAATTTAAAAAAAAAATGAAGCAAACTGACGCACCAAATAAATAAACTAATTACCTTTCAAAAAAAATAAATAAACTAATTCTATAACGGATGCTTTGTCATAGCTAGGAAAATGACATCTATCACCACCATAGCTATTGCTCTTAACTATTACTACCAAAAAACTTATCAAAAAAAAAACTTTTACTACAAAAATCAAATATCCAAACTTAATTTAACTATAATGGACACAATTTCTCGTATCAAGTATAGCGACATCAAATGCAGGATAAAATAGACATAAACAACACCGTTAGCATAAACATCTTAAACAACATCATTAGCATAAACATCTCAATTAAGTTACAACATGGTTATACAAATTAGTTATTCATTGTTTATATGTCATTGTTCACCGAAGAGGTCTCCTCAATTAAATTTAGTGGTATTCACCTTATAGTTCATAATATTATCATATCATGATATATCTTGTTCAACACCTTACATCAATTCATCTCGTAGTATATTAGTGTAGTCACTTCATGGTTATACACCTCGTAGTTCATTGTTCCAGTGGCCAGATGTTTTGTTTACGAGTTCCCATTTACTCCTTTGGATTATCTTCTCATTAACAATAAAAAAATTAAATAACATTAATTAACAATATAAATTCTCATTACTTGTCGTTCGACCCTAAAGTATGTTTCAAATAATATATGTAACATACTAAATTATCTCTAAGTTATCGAGGTATAAATCATATCATATGTCGTGTTATTTATTATCATCTTAATCGAATTGTTTGTCTCCCTTAATCAGACTTTATGGTGTAGCCAAATAAGGACCTAGACAATCCGGTCCAGCCAGCACGGACTAGCCCGAGACTCTTGGAAATAAACTCCAGTGAATTGTTTGTTCCCAAGCCAGATTGACACGAGTGAGAAACCCTAAAGTTATTCCATAATGTTTGGTAACATAACCAGATTGTCCATCCTGTATAGAAATATATAAATTTTTGAAAATGAATCTGCAAGAATTTCTACCATTCAAATTCAAGTTTCATTTAGGCCTGTCAACGGATCGAATCTCGATCTGGATCGAGTTGACCCCAACCTGGATATATCCGGATCGGATTGGGGTCGATCCAGATCTGTTGCATGACCCGCCACGGTTCGAATTTTCGGATCAGATTTTGGGTTGACCCGAAACTTTTTTTATATATTTTTTATATCTTTAAATGAAATTTTAATTATTAAAATTAACAATATAAATGTATTATAGTGGAATAATAAATATAAAAGCTAATTATATCACTGACATCAGCTTCACAATATAATATAACAAAAACATAGAAATAATAGTTTGAATAAAAATATTACACAATAAATAAAGCACAAAACATTTCATCTCAATTGTAAAAAAAATTTGTAGCTATTAATCTCACTTCACAATGCAAGCACTTGCTGATTGTTGCACTTAAAATAACTTGCAATAGCCTCTTTAATAATTATATGCTTGAGTCACATTTCAAAACCTTAATAAAATAAAATAATAATTAATATATGCAAATAATAATCAGTATATAAACACACAAAATAATTTCATACCATTTATTAGGATAGAAAATGCCTTAGCCTTTTCTTTTCTTTTATTCATATTTTCTGTAATTTAGAAAAAAAGCACAACCATAAGAATCAATAGAGCATATAAGTATTACAAATTAATCTTTACCTTTATATTGCCTTTGTATCCAATCATTGGTGCAAACCATAGCCTCAAGGATTGATGGATCTAAAGATGAGCGTTCTTCTTCGTTAATTATCCAACTACCAATACTTAAAGCAGAAAATGTATTATTTCTGTGTTTTGACCTGAAATGAGTCATTAATTATGAATTTGAGGCATGGCTTAGTCTCATCTTCTTCTATTTCTCTCTCTTCATTTCATCATTAACTTCGTGTTCACAACATCATCCCCCTTGGCATCATTGCTGGTATAGAGAGTAGAGGAAGATGATAGAGGGAGGAGATCAAAAAATATTTTTTTATCTATGAATTTAATTGCTGAAAGATTTAGTTATATTATTTCTCAAATTTGAGAGATTAGCTTAACTAATTTAGGAATAAGGACCCAGATACAAATATAAGCCCAAATTAGAGGCACCTGTTTATTATTTACCCTATCTCCTTTATTTATTGCCAAAAAAAAAGGCTTCCTTAGGATTGAGTAAATTACTATTGGATCCCTTACATTTCTGCCACATTTTCCACAAGCCCAAAAATTTGAATTTACTCCCTCATCTCATTTTCAACACCTTTTTTTTTTTTAACATTTTTGTACTTTTAAATATTTATAATACTTTTTAAATCTAGAGCCCACATATAATGGAAAGTTGGTCAATTTAATATTTTTATGGAGATATTAATCATAGGACCCATAGTTAGTGATTATTGAATATAAAGGACATAAACGGGACAATTCAATTTTATCGACTTACATGTAATAAGACCTAAACCTGAGAGATCTCGAATATCAATATACATAAATAGTCATATATTTGCATTGTATATATGCATAAATATATATATGTATTATACCTAAATATGAGTGCATGTATACATATACTACTAAAAATGTTATGAATATATGTAATCATGATTAATATTTTTAACTCAAATTATAAATTTTTAAATAATTTATTAATTAGGTGGTATATATGTAAATGTAAACACACTAGATGTTGGCTGCCATATATAAAGTCCAAGTTAGCAGTATGTTTTTTATATATTTGGATAATTACGTACATAATATTTATATCACCATAATTATGTGTATTATATTCATTTTCAAAAAATTATACTGCAGTTTTAAAAAAAGTGTGTGGGTGTAAGAAAAATGTGTGATGTGTAAATTTAAAAAAAAAAATTAATATATAAATATAGTGATATAAAGTGTTATTTATGTAAATGTTTATTTTATATTATATAGAGCCCAATGGTAAGCGATAAGAACTAACTACTATCAAGACAAAATACAAAACATTTACAGATAATAGATATTAAAATTTCAAGGGATTTCTTCTGTTGGAATATACTGAGAGGGCTTTTGGTTATTGAATCTTATTGTAATATTATGCAATGATATTTGAAGAAATTGATTATTTAGTTTGCACGATAAATTTGAGAATCGATGAAATATGTTTGAAGGATCTTATTGTAATGTTTATGTTGGCCTTTGGGACCAATTGAAAGTGATTTCAAGACTCAGTGGATTCGAATGGCAGGTTTTTGAAATCAATTAACATATATGTATAGAGAGAGGATTTTTTATTTTTTTAATTTATCTGATTTCGAACTAGCTCGATCTGATCTAATACCGACTTAAGATTAGATTCATAAAGATTTCTAGCTATAAAAATAGCTTGTTAGTCTAGATGGATTGTACAACAATTCTAATGCTTTAACTCGATAAAGGGGTTGAATTTAGCAAAATATGAGGTGAGTTTTGTGGACGGGGAATAAATTTCATATTAAAGAACGCTAGGCCGATTTAAATTTTTTTGCCAAATTGCCTTTACCTCTCTTTTCTCTCCTCGACCTCACCGGCACCCGCTCCCCATTGCCTGCTTGTTGCCGACCCTCGCTAGCTGGCACTGCCTACAGTTGGATCTCGTTTGGTTCGAGGTAAATTTTTACCCAACACAAATTTCAGTTATAAAAATTAACTTTATTTTCTATCTAATACAAATACGAATATTAGAATTTAAAGTATTTCATATTTTACACACCTTTTAATATTAAAATAAATTTTTTTTTTCATTAAACTTAAAAAATAAAATTTTTTTTCTCTTGTAAAAAAAAACTCAAACCAAATGAGGTCAATTTTTGAAGAACTTTACGATACTTTGAAGGTGAACATTAAAATAAGCCTAATTGAACTGAGTCAACTATAGAACCAAACTGTTGGACTCAATGAACCACTCAGACCAAATTGAAGTTTTTTTTTTTCAAAAAAAATTACACTGATGCCTAATTGAAGCTTTTTTTCAAAATATGGCACCAATTTATAATATTTCAAAAAAAAAATTTATGACAATTAAAAGTATTCAGTTCATAATTGTAAACTATTATAATTGTTCAATTAGTCAGTACATATAATAATTTAATATTATTATGATTGTTGATAATGTTATTATATATTTGTTTGACCATTATGATTAACAGATGAGATGGGCTTAGATTTGTTACAAATTAAAATAATAAAGAATTTGAATTTTCTTTCCAAAGGAATTAAAAGTCCCTCCAATGAATTAATTAATTATTTTTTTTTTATAGTATTAATTAATTATTTATTTTAAATCTATGATCAAGTATCCCTTTAAATTTCCCTTCAAAAAAAAAAAAGTTTCCTCCTCAATTTTGTTGTCATCTCCAATTTATTTATTGCTAAAGGGGCTTTGAATAAATTGCTAATAGGTCCCTTAAATTTTTGCATCATTTCTTACAGGACCAAAAAATTGAATTTATCACATGTGGATCACAACATTTCTTTTTAACACCATTCTTCTTTTCAATTTAAAACTTTATATTTTATTTTCAAATATTTCTAATAATTTTCAAACCTAGAGCTCAAGTATAAAGGAAAAATGGTCAACTGAATACTTGTAAGGAGACTTTAAGGATTGGACCCAAAGGTAATGATTATTCAATCTACAGGATTTGAATGTGAGAATTCAAATATTTTAGGACTAACATGTAATAGGGCCTAAACCTAAGATATCCAGATGAAATACACCTACACACCACAATGTTTTTTTATGGTCAATTATGTGTTTATATATTGAATTTTAAAAAAATAAATATATAGTTGTAAAGCTAAAAAATGTTGAAAATGATTATTGTAAAATAATTGATTTATTCAAAAAAAAATTTATTCTAAAAATGATTTTTTTACTAAATAGAAATAGTGCAATTTTTTAGTGAACATAAATTATATTTAGCTTTAATTATACAAATTATATTATACACTGAGGGATCTACATTTTTTTTAACCATAAATTATACAAACGGTACATAAATTATTGCTGTTCGTTGTAGAGAGTTTACATTTACACTTAAGACTTGTTTATTTTCAAAGATTAATTATAATAAATTTAAATTTAAATTTAAATAAAAGTATTTTTTTTATTAAAATTACAAATAATATAAACTTAAGTTAATTATTATGTTAAGATGTATAAAAGATCTAATATAAATTAATTATTATATAATTTAATTATAAATTATTAACTATTATTTTTTATAGTTAAATATTAGTTATTATTCTAGTATGTGTATATAATATGAAATATTGTTAATTTTTTAATTTAAATTTTATGATTGATGTGGCATAATTGATCAAAATTAATTAGATTAATTTTATTTAAATAAGTTAAACAAATAGGCCCTAATTAGGCATTTTGTTTCTTAATTTTTTTTTTTTTTTGTGAAAACAGTCCTTAAGTTTTAAAATACATAAAGGTTAGAACACTCAGTTTTTGCCACTTCCAGTTTGATCCCATGAAATATTTATTGTTAACATTGAGAGCCTGTTTGGAATGAAATTGTTTGGCCTCATTTAGTTTGAAGTATTTTTTTTGGCCTATTATAAATTTTAATTGTAAAAAATGAACTTTATTTCACATTAAACATAAATATAAATATTAAAATTAAATTTATTTCCAATATTATGTGCTTTTTAATATTAAAATAGTTTCTTTCTTTTTAAATTTAAAAAAAAAAAATTCTTTTATCTAAAAAATGCTCAAAGAGATGGCTTTTTAACTTTTTTTTGAAAAATTATATAGTACAAAATAGAATTAATTAGTTATATTAAAAATTATGAAAAAATAAATAAAATTAATTAATGTATTAAAAATTACTTAAAATGTGAAATAAAGTAATATTCTAATATTAAAATATAATACTTTTTATTGTTAATTCTCTCAAAACATAATTAGTTTTTTGTTTAGATATACTTCTCTCAAAATTTGTTTATCCAGAAAAAGGTAAGGCCCAGCCCAGACCGGCCCAGTCCAGCCCGACCCGACCGGCCCGGCCCGGCCCGGCCTGATAATAATATATTAGATCTCGTACTAGAATATTGTTAAGAGCGTGACGATAGATTTCACTTGTAAAACGACAACAATCAATCAACTAACCATCATCCCCTGTCCGCCAATGGCTTCCTCCATCTTCCTTCCTCCTTCCGCACCAGTACAGCAAAACCACGCACATGTAAAACGACAACAATCAATCTTACAGCATTCCGTCACCGGAGCCATCCCCGGAGGTCGGTGGTCGAGGACGGCGAGACCTCCCCAGCCAGGCTTTCCGCGTACGTCGACGACACGTTCGACCTCTGCTCGGTCGCGCTCTTGAAGCTCGGGCTCCGCAGCCCATGGCCGCCGTACAGCGCCTCCGGAGCTGGGTACGACAGCCGCTTCTTCACGGAACCCACGCCGCCTCTCTCCCGCTCAGGAGCCGCCGGCGTCGCGGGCCTCTGCCTCGGCGCGCTCTGCGGCCGCACCCTCGCCTTCGCCGACTCCGTCGCCGCCATGTAGTTCGGCACCGCCCTCGCAGCCGCCGGAGATATTCTGGGGGTGTGCGCGGCTGTGGCGAAGCTCCCGCATCGAGGGCTCGCGGAGCGGATCTGCATCGGGCGACCCTTCGCCGGAGAAGGCGTGGAGGGGGAGTGGTAGTAGTGGTGGCTGAGATGGTTAGGCAGCTGCGGGGCCGGCGCCACCGATCGCCGGGAAGTGTAGGAGAACGGACGGCCAGTGTCGATCTCAAGCGTCTTGATTGGGTCTCTCTGGTCCGTCGACGCTCTTCCCCTGCTGCTGCTCCTGTTGTCGAACGACGCCCTCGACGCCATCCACCGGTCGAGCCACCTCTCCGGCGCGGGCTCGGCGGCGAGCTCCTCAACAAACGGAGAAAGATTCCGATCCGATCTCCATAACTAATGAGGAACAGGGGAAGCATGCAGAATTCAGGGTAACAAGATGTAAAAGCAAATCGTCCTCTGAAAGTACCTTTTCTGTTTTCATGGCGGCTTCTCTCCTGCACTGCAGCATGCTCTGGATCTCCTCCATCGTTCTCGGGCGATCATTCCATTCATCGCTGATCAAGCTTCCTTCTCTCGATGTCTAAACGGAAAGGCTCCCAATGTAAAACCTGGAGTGAAAATCAAATCTTTGTTAATGAACGTCATACCGTTGTTCTTCTCTCTGCATTTTCTTGAATGTATCTTGAATCGTAGCTAAGAGACGAGTGGGAGAGACGAAGCCGTTGATCACGAACTCGAGCTTGAACCCTAAGCAAAGCTTGCATGCATCGCAGCGTCATCTTAGCTTGTTTCCGAACGTTATGGCCTCTCACCAAAGCTTGAAGCTTCACGAGGCCCTTCAGTGCCCGCAGCGCCCTCCTCGCCTTTACCGCCATGAAAATTCACATAAATCTATGACAAATGGATAAAAGAGAGGAGGAGGAAGAACAGGAAGAATGGGTACTGACAAGGTAGCCGCGGAAGGCCGTCTGAACGACAATGGCGGCGTAGTGCTCCCGCGCGAAGGAAGCAGAGGGCCTCGTGAGACGAACCACTTCGGCCGCAGCGTGGGCGGTGGCGACCGCAGCCTCCGCCGTCGCCGCCGTCGCAGCCGTCGCCATTGCCAGCGCGATCGCGTGCCTCTGCTCCGGCGTCACCACCGGCAAGGGCTTCCCTTGCTGCTGCTGCTGCTGCTGCTCGTGGCAGGAGGACTTGCGGAATATCCATCTTTTCTTTTCCCTCTTCTGCGCGAAGAACAAAAACTTTAGAACAAAATAGAGGAAGGGGAGTGCTGCCATGAACGGACCTTGCTATCGTCTTCTTCCCTTTCGGGCTTCTTCTCAAAGTCCTTGGAAGGTGACCTGAACGCCCTCTTCACCGCCGTGAACCATGAGCTCCCACCGCCCTTTTTTCCCATCTCTCTACTCCGGCATTCACGCCGTCAGTGACCCATCCTCAAAAGGTAAAAGGAGGGCGATGAAGGGGAAGAAGATGAAGTCATCCTCATCATCTTTATCTCTCTCTGCCAACGGCTCTTAATGCTACCAGTCTGGAAATGATGGAGAGAGAAAAGGAGAGAGAGAGAGAGGTTTCAGAGTACGAGACGCAGTCACGCAGCTCGGATACTGGACCGGCAGCGTGCTGTGATCCGCCATTACAGTGAGCAAAGCAATGGTGGGAGGAAGACGAGGCAATGCGACGCTGCTCTGGGCACCCAATAGCTTACCCCAACTTTAACACTTTAATGAAGGTGATGAACTTAATTAAGATTTTTTTATTAATTAAATCAGAGTTGTCTCGTAGTCAATAACTTTGAATTTTGATTTCAATTTTATCTAAATATTTTGACGTTAGTGTTAGAACCTTCTCTAATACCCCTTACTGAACAGCAGCTCAACAACAGTCCCTTTTCAAACAACAGCTCAAAGAGATCGCAAGATCGTACTCTTCGTACTATTGCGTCAACTCAGCATTTAAGACAGTATTGGAGCCCACTCCATAATCGTCCTTTGTAGGAATAGGTGTCAGATGTGACATTGGGCCTATCATGTCCCCTCCTTTTCAGGCTATAAATAAGGGGAAGGAAGATGCTCATGAGACGCGCTCTTTCTCTCTGGCTGAGCTGCCCCTCTCTTTTTTTATCCCTCTCTTGTACTCGAGCTTTGTAAGAGAAGAGATTCGATTAGTGGATTCAAATCGCCTGGACGGCATCGTGGTTTTTCCTCCGGACACTCGGGTTTTCACGTAAAAATTGTCATCTCATTTCTCTCTGTTGTGGCATATTTTTTGCATCAACAGTAGTGCCCTCACGCAGGACCGATACCTCACTACGTGAGATCCCTTCTCGAAGTCCCAGCTCATGGTCAAGCCAGCTTGGTGACGGGCAGTCAAGCGCAATCCCCTTCTCGAGGTCCCAACTCACGATCATGATGCCTTGGCGACTGAGAGTCAAGGGTAACCCCTTCATGGTCAAGCCAGCTTAGTGATGGGCAGTCAAGAGCAATCCCCTTCTCGAGGTCCCAGCTCACGATCATGGCGCCTCGACGACTGAGAGTCAGGGATAACTTCTTCTCTAAAACCCCTTCTCGAAGTCCCAGCTTACAACCATAGCAGCTCGGCTACTGAGTCAAGGGTGTCCTCTTCCCTAAAACCTCTTCTCGAACAACATCTTCCACGAAGTAGCTCAATCCTGACGAGCTAACGATTCTGCAGCTTCCACGAAGCAGCTCAACCATGACGAGCTAATGCAAAGAAGCAGCTCAACCATGACGAGCTAATGACTTTGCAGGGAGTAATCTCTTCTCTAACACCCCTAGTCGAACAGCTCTCTTCTAACAGCTCTTCTCTGCAGCTTCCACGAAGTAGCTCAACCATGATGAGCTAACGACTCTGCAGGGAGCAATCTCTTCTCTAACACCCCTCGTCGAACAGCTCTCCTCTAACAGCTCTTCTCTGTAGCTTCCACAGAGCAGCACAACCATGTAGAAATTGATGACTCTGCAGGAAAAATTTCCATTGAGGTCCATCGAATCAGCATGATGAAAATTAGCACGTACATCAATGCATGTTATGCTCTGGAGGGGGACATGTTAGAACCTTCTATAACACTCCTTACCGAACAGCAGTTCAACAGCAGCCCCTTGTCTAATAGCAGCTCAACAGCAGCCCCTTATCGAATAGCAACTTAACAGTAGCCCCTTGTCGAATAGCAGCTCAAAGAGATATCACAAGATCGTACCCTCCGTACTACTGCATCAACTCAGCATTTAAGACAGTATTGGAGCCCACTCCCTAATCGTCCTTTGCAGGAATAGGTGTCAGATGTGACATTGGGCCTATCATGTCCCCTCTTTTTCAGGCTATAAATAAGGGGAAGGAAGATGCTCATGGGACGGGCTCTTTCTCTCTGGCCAAGCTGCCCCTCTCTTTCTCTCTCTATCCCTCTCTTCTACTCAAGTTTTGTAAGAGAAAAGATTTGATTAGTGGATTCAAAAACCCGAGCGTCGTGATTTTTCCCCAGACACTCGGGTTTCTACATAAAAATTACCGTCTCATTTCTCTCTGTTGTGACACATTTTTTGCATTTCCAGCTTCATAATAAATATTTTTATTGCATACCTAAACTAATAATAATAATAATAATAATAATAATAATAATAATAATTTAATGTCAATTTAATTCAACTAAATTTTGGGCCGTATTAATCTGAATGATAATGAACTGATTTTGAGCAAATTTATCTAAAATTTGAATCAAAATAATCAAAATTTAAAAATTACTCAAAATTTACTTTTATTTTATTCAATTTGAGTTTAACTTAATTTTATGATTTAAAATCAAATCATTCAAAATAAAATCAATTTAATTTGTAATAATTAACTCAATATTTGTACATAAATTATATAAAATATACATTATATGTAAAATAAATATCTAAATAAAAAATAAAATTAAAAGTTATAAAGTCAATTTAGCTCAAAAATCATAAAAGTTAAATATATTTTAGTCAAATCAATTTTGATTCAAACTTTAGTCAAGTTCTTTTGAAGTCAACTCATTATCATCCAGATTATTACATATTTAGTATGAAAATTAAATAATTATAGTAATACTACCTAAAATTTAGCTGAATTCTTACATAAATAAAAACTATTTATCTTAAAATCACTTTTAAATATTAATAAAAGATTTATTGAAGTACCAGGAATTCTTGAGTTCTATCACATCACCTTTATTTTTATAAGTGAGATGGAATAAATTGACGTGTTACAGTTTAAAAATAAAAAATAAAATAAAATTCATATATTAAATTCCTATATAATTTATAATAGTTAATATGTATGCAAAGTAGAAAAAATGTATAATTATAAACCAAATAGTACCCTTGATTCAAATTGTTGTGCTTGATGTTGTAAAAATCATGAAATGTTAGAAGATTAAAATCATTATAAAGTCTGAGAATTTGTTCTAAAAATCATTATACGAGAATTACTTTACATTAAATTTTTAATAATAAGTTTTGTCATTAATATTTAAGATATTGTTATAAAATTAACTTTACATAAAAATTATGAAAAAATTTATTGCCATATACCATACTTAATTGATGTTTGGGTTATAATTTTGTGGTACTCATTTTAAATTCGCTCGTATTTTATTTATTTAAAATTAATTTAATTTTATTATAATATATTTTAAAAAAAATTGATTCAACTTATAATCAACCTGTCATTCACAATAAAATTTGTACATAGAGCCTAATAAAGTTCAGTTGAATTTAAAAATCCATTTAAAATTAAAACAAATATTAACAATTAAATTTGACTTAAAAGTAAAAGTTTAATTTTAAGTTGAGATTGATTTGCTTAAACTCGATTAGAAGCCGACTTTAAACCCATGGGAAGAATTAAGCATGAGTAAAAGGACTGCAAAAAATATATTATCAAATTGAATAATATTAAAATAAAATTATCATTCTAAAAAAAATAGAATAATTATTTTATAAAATATATGATAAAAATTATTATAAAATAGTTATTACACTAAAATAAATATGAAAATAATTATTTCATAAAAAATAAAGATAGAATAAAATAGCTATTTCATCTAAGTAAATGTAAATATTTATTTGAATAAATTTTTTTTAAAATCTTAAACTAATACGGTGAGCAGTTGAACAAAATATTTCAATGCTTTAGGCCCTGTTTGGCAATGAGCTAAAAATCATGACTAAATTTAGTCATTGCTAAAATCTTAAATTTATTTTTAAAAAAATTTAAAAAATTATTTTATATCTCATCTCACACAAATTACAACATTAAACAATCACTTTATTTCACATCCAACATAATTCTCAATAAATCAATCAACTTTATTTCACATCTTATATAATTTTTAATATAATTAATTTACTTTATTTTACATCATATATATTTTTTAAAAATGACTAAAAATTTTAACTAATTTTTTTTTTATTTTTTATTATCAAACAGAGTTTTAAGTTAGCAGTTAAATTTAACAAAACTTAGCTAATCAGACTTTAAATATAAATAAATATTTTTTTGATTGAATAAATATAAATATAAATTGAAAAGGAATAAAAAGGTGGGGGCTTTGAGCTCTGGGGGCGAAGGCTGAAAATGGCAGAGGGCGATCCAAAAGGCAATGCGGCAGGGGATGCATCATTTAAATGGGGGAAGAGGATCGCGCCCTCTCATGACGCATGAGTGAGTGCGGGTGTGCGGATCTCGAGACCGGCGAAGAATGCCAGATCCCCTCACGTGGCGGTGAGATCACCCCCGCATCTCATAATCCAATGTAAATTACACTTCTACCCCCTTTGCCCCGTTTTAGTTCTAACCCTTTTTTTTTTTTTTGAAAAGTGAAAAAAAAAAATTAACTACATACCACACAATTTTATTTTATTTATACTTTACTCATTCATTCTTAATTAATTATACTATACACACTCAAAATATTATAAAATATTACATATATATATTTTAATTTATTTCTATTATAATGAGTAATCATAATTTTTTAATAATCTAACTATAATTAGATTACAAAAAATCTGAACTATTCATAATATTATTTTAAGAATATTTAAATATATTTTGAATGAAAATCCTAAAATCTTAATATTTAGGTGACGGCAAAGGAATGAGACATCCGCGGCGTGAATTAATTTTAGGACAAATCAGCGCTTTAGTCTAGTATTGAGGAAGAGAAAAATATATATCATTAAGAGTAAAAATATAATTTTAATGGCTTACTAACAAATTTTTTTTTTTCAAATAGATTTTGATTAAGTTTTAACTCAAGTGTGTATATGTAAGATTTTATAATATTTTGAGTGTGCATAGCGTAATTAATTAAGAATGGATGTGTAAGTCATAAATAAAACTAAATGGTGTGGCATGTAGGTAATTATCCCCAAAAAAATTATTTTAAAAATTAAATAACAAAGAATTTTATTTTAAGATAATTACCTACATGCCACACCATTTAGCTTTATTTATGCATTACCCATTCATTCTTAGTAATAACGCTATGCACACTCAAAATATTATAAAATCTTATATTCATACACTTGAGTTAAAACTCAGTTAAAATCTATTTGAAAAAAAATATATTTCTATAGTAAATCATTAAAATTATACTTTTACCCTTAATATTATATATATTTTTCTTCCTCAATGCCACACTAAAGCACTGATTTGTCCTAAAATTAATTCACGTCCCGAATGTCTTTTTCCCTTGCCACCACCTAAACATCAAGGTTTTAGTATTTTCACTCAAAATATATTTAAATATCCTTAAAATAATATGATGAATGGCTCAGATTTTTTATAACCTAACTATAATTAAGTTATTGAAAATTATGATTACTCATTATAATAAAAATAAGTTAAAATATATGTATATAAGATTTTATAATATTTTGAGTATGCATAGCGTAATTAACTAAGAATTGATGGGTAATATATAAATAAAGCTAAATGACATAGCATATAGGTAATTATCCATTTTATTTTAATATTAAAAAATATGTATTGTCTGAAATAAAACTAATTTTAATATTCGTATTTGTGTTAAATATTAAATAAAATTAATTTTTACAATTAAAATTTATGTTCGACTAAAAACGATATCTCAAAGGTCATTTACATACATGCTATTCAAAACTTTAAGGAGACATTTGGTTCAATGTTTTCTTGATGTTATGTTATATTATCTAAAGAAAATAATTATTTGGTTTAATGACCTCTGTAAATAATCTTCTATTAGATTATAAAATTATTAATCAAAAAATGACATCTAGATGTTATGATATTTAGATTACATAACATAACACCAAGATAATAACGAACTAAATGCCCTCTAAATATTATAGTATTATTTAAATACAAACTTGATATTCTAATTGCTACTAACTTGATAACATGAATATTCAAAGTTAAGTTAATGGCAACCGCATGTCAAGTTAACCAGTGTTTTATATTCGTACAAAATAATACTTTTTACAAATAAATATATTTTACTAATTGCTTTTTTTTTCTCTCCCCAGAACTGGTGATTGTGTTGTACTTGCAAACTTATAATTTCTGTAATATAAAAATAGCGTCAGTCCAATCATAGGATTCAATAAATGAATTTAAGTCAATAAACTAAATAAAATAAATTTTATAAGCAAACATCTCATTTGACGTATCTTATTTTAATTTACAAGTCATATATCTTAATCACGTTCTCACCAATCTCTCTATTTTTTGATATGAAATGAGTTCTCAGCTCTTTTTTCATTCTTAGAAACCTATTAGGAACTACATGTTGTCTTGATGATTCCCTTCTTTTAAGATATTACTTGGTATTCATTCTCTGTCATCATCAGTTATGAATCATTATAGGTCTAAATCGAACTACACCGTATTTTTTGAGGTCGGTTCTTAATTCTTTTTTTAATACTATATCTTAATATCACTTTTAACACTTCCATAATAAATATATCATCTCAACAGCTAATATATTCATATATAACAAACAAAAATCATAAATATGAAATCTAACATAATCATAAAAATATGTAAATAATCAACGTGATGGAGCAATCAGTTATATAACTTAAAACAACAAATAATTATTTTTAGATTTAGTTTATAAATAAGTCAAGTTAAATCACCCGCCTCAAAGAATTATGCGATAACCAGACTTTCCAAACCTTTATGAAATTTTTCTTAAAATGTAAGCTTTTGGAAACTTTGGAACCCTACTATAATTTTCACAGTTTTAGTATTAATTGTAATTAAATTTAAGTAATAACATCTCACCTTTGAACTCTATTATTCTTAATTGTACTAAGTATTGATAAAATAAACCCTCTAACATTCCTATAATATTTAATATATTTAATACCACACTTATTTATAATTAATATAAAAAAATAAAAGTTATCATAATTAATAAAAGTTATAATTCTTAAATCAGTTAATAGTATTTAATATTATTATAAAATAAAAAAATCTCAAAATACTCATAAAATCATATTGACTTATATTATACTTAAAATACAGGATGTTATAATATATATGCTACTTTATACTTTAAATTTTATGAAAAGGATTGCATTTCAAATTTTTCTTGTGACATGTAGGTAATTGTCACTTTAGTTCTACGTAAATTCATCAGATTTGAAACTTTTCAACATGAGACAAATGAAAGCTCTAAAAGAGACTAAAATTTTAAATCGGCACTTTTCTTCTCTACAGAACTTCCCTACACTGTTAATCACTTGATTTTATTGTTGGCAATGGTTTACCTAGAGTGTTATCACTATTTCTCTCACACAATAACCTCAATCCTCAACAAAGGTTCTCTCTCCATCAAAAAACAAAAAAAAAGGTTCCCCAACAATAGTGGTAGCTACAATAATAGCGATAAGTGGCATATAATGGTGGAAGAAAGTATTAACTACTCTTAGTTGAAGTATCAAAAGTACCTTTACATTTTCTTTTCCACTAAATTAGGTGAGTGAAACCTAGTGAATGAAGGGTGATGTATAGTGGCATAAAAGGAATTCTCCATCTAGCTTTGTGAAGGGAGAAAATTTCTTACCGAGTTTCTACTTATTTGTCTTCGAGCATGAATGTAAGTACTAGTAAACTGAAACATGTATATCTTGCTGTTCTGCGCTTATTACTCTATATTATTATTTTTAAGTAGTGCTTTATATTTAAATTTTGCATTGACTATTCAACCTCTAAGCGACACCATTGATCCTTACATTTTCATGCAATAATTTTTGGGCCCTAAAAGAAGTGAAGCTTGGTGTTAAAAACGTAAAATGTAACCCAAGTTTATATGTCTTTGGAGAGTTTACAGAGTGGTTGTCCACTTATGGGTTTAGCTTGTAGAAAGGGTTTGACGGTGTTCACTGTGAGCTAGATAAAGATCTAAAGTACATTTTGATGTCTTGCAAATTTGATCATTTATTAGTGCAATTTTTCATTGTAGTTCTAGTCACATTAAGTGAATCATTTTAGTCCATAGCTCGGCTTGTTAGCTAGAATCTTTTCAACCAAAAAGCTAATGGTCTTGTTGTTGCTCTATATTATACCTGGAGTGCAAGGAATATTAAAATGAATGCTTACTTATCCCCCCCGATATTATAACAGTGAACAACGAACATGATCAAGATACTTTGCTATTTGCAATTATTATGTCAATTCTACTTCTGAGAGCTAAAATCATCATAAAAATAGAGAGAAGTAATTTTTAAAATCTCATTTGAGAGCAGGATCACTACCACATTAGACATCTTTTTTAATCAAATATCTCATGCATGGAATCATTAGAATATAAAAGAAGAGAAAATATTCAAAAGAAGATCATATTAACATAAAAAACTTTTAAGTCAATGAAAAACTAGTGTTGCTCAAAAATGGAGTGAGAGGTCATTTTGTATAGAAGATTATCTAAGTGAATTAAAAATGTGAATGTTAAAAAAAAGTGAATTGAAGAGTGGTCCCTAAAATCTTTGCTATTTAAATAAAAATAAAAGAAAAAATTTATAGTCCCTCTTATTTTAGTCTTTCATTTTTGATCTCCTATTACAAACATTAAAATATTGAATATTAACATATTTTGGCTTTTCACATTTGCTCTCTTGTTATGGATATTAGAGATTAGATTAATGACTTCCTTATTGATATTCAAGAGCATTTGAATTGATGATGATAATTTTAAAACACTGATTTAGGCCCGCATCGAATGTTAGAATCTGTGCGTAGCATTTAAAATTAATATAATAGATTTCAAATAAAATGATGAATAGAAATTAAGCTTCTCTAATTTTTCTTTAAGTATAATTGAGTTCCTATTATTTTAAAACATCAATTAAGTCTCTCTAGTTTGCACCCATGTACGTAGCTGGAGATATAGATATATATTTGCACAATCTTGAAAACTAGTTTGTTTGATTCTTAATTTATAAGAACTTAATTACACATAAGAGCAAATTAGCGGCTCTATTTGGTTGGAGAAAAAAAAGATAGTTTAAAAATTTTTTGTGAAACTTTTTAGAAAAAATATGTATGATGTGAAATAAAGCGAGTTAGTTATATTAAAAATTACATTCGATGTGAAATAAAGTGATTGTTTAATATTAAAATTTATGTAGGATGAGATATAAAATAAATTTTAAGTTTTTTTTTTAAATAAATTTATGATTTTAATTATAATTAAAATATGTCTTTTTTTTTAGCCAGCTGCCAAACAGAACCTATATATATGCGTATCTAGTCGTAACCATTGCATAGGCAACAAAATTCGGTCAAATTTGGCTTATCCATACCGCGAGTGACCACATCCCAGCGTGGATTATTGGCGGCAGTCGCACTCGCATCCAACAACTTGACTGCCGTCTTACTGGTCCTGGCAACTCTGCAGCAGCACAAAGATCAGATGTTTCAAACAAAACACTGAACTCCTTTTATAGACCAGTTATCAGGAACCACTTGTGCACAAAATAAACGCCAAACGCCAGTATCCAATGAAAATATGACACGTTGGAAGCATCTTTGAACCTGCTGCGGGCCATTGGGAGTCCATTTTCCCGGATGAGGAACGCGATTCCCGAGGCTAAGGTTCCGGCAGTCTTTTCCAGTCAAGAAAACAGTTAATGGCCCCGGCCAAAGTTAGCGGCCCCGGCCAAAGTTAGCGCCCCGTGGAACGTTTCACATGATGGAGAATCGCGTTTCATAACATGGGCTCTACTAGTGGGCCTAAAATGAATATGGGCCCATTCTGTAAAGTCCATTAAAGACGGGAGAATTGTTGCGCGCCTTCAAAAATGTGCACTATTATTTTCCTTTTTTATCAAAAAAATAATATTTTCTTTTATTTCCTTAAAATGGTTAAATACTATATCTCAAAAAAAAAAAAGGTTAAATACTGAAGTGATAAATTCATATGCAGATATTTCCTCATATTTAGCGTCAATTACTAAAGAATGGGAATCAATAAATCTTCATTTTAAATATAGAGTATTATTAGTATTTAGTATATTATTTAGGGATAATTACTTACGTGCTATATCATTTTACTTTATTTATACATTACCCATTCATTCTTAGTTAATTACTCTATGCACACTCAAAATATTATAAAATCTTACACACACACACTTTCACTTGTTTTCATTATAATAAGCAATTATAATTTTTCAATAACCTAACTATAGTTAGGTTACAAAAAATCTGAACCGTTCATCATCTTATTTTAAGAATATTTAAATATATTTTAAGTGAAAATCTTAAAACTTTGATATTTAGGTTGTGGTAAGGGAAGGACACATCCGCGACGTGAGTGAATTGATTTTAGGACAGATCAACGCTTTAGTGTGACATCGAGGAAGAAAAAAATATACTATTAAGGGTAAAAATATAATTTTAATAATTTACTAACAAATATTTTTTTTTCAAATAGATTTTGACTAAATTTTAACTTAAGTGTGTGTATGTAAGATTTTATAATGTTTTGAGTATGCATAGCGTAATTAATTAAGAATGGATGGATAATGCATAAATAAAGTGAAATGGTGTGACATGCAGGTAAATATCCCTATTATTTATGCATGAATTTTACGTTACTTTAAAATTATACACGTGATAGCTAGTTTTATTTTGACCTTAGTAAGAAGATAATGTTAACACCTATAAATCCCCCTTCTAATCGTCTTAGAAGGGACTTTTAGATCTTTTCAGTTAAATTATTTTTAGTTTCATTTACTCGTATTCCAATTTTGTAATTGTCTTTGCACAAAGTCCTCTTTTTTTTGTATTGAACATCATAAGTTCAAATTTTAGTATATATTATCTTTATTTAGAAATATTATTAAACTCATGACTCCATTGAGTTGATCATTTTGACTGTGATTTACTCATGAGAGTATTTTTTCAATATAATTTTAGTGTTATATTATGTAATTTAAATATTATAAAATTTTAATATTTTTATTGATAATTTAATAATTTTTTTTGAAAATTATCTATACATATTATTAAATTAAATAATTATATTTTCTATATAATATAACATAATATCATTATAATATTGAACCAAAACTCCCTAAATAAATTAAAACTGATACAAATTTTATAGAAAAATATACAATGATGAAATATTCCATATCATCTTGTGCGGCGTAACAACTTAATCATATCTATAACATTTGCAGTAGTTATTATAAGAACTAATTATATTTCTTTACATTAAAAAAAAATTATATTTCTTTAAATATAAACATTAAGATATTTAATATGTGAATAGGAAATATTCAGGAGGCATATAATTTAGAGTGAATGACTCTCAAAAACTGTTTGATAGTTAAATAAGAATTTAGGAACATAATGTTAGTTGGAGCTAAGTTCAACATCTAATTAAAAATTTAGATAATTTTATAATAATTTATGAAATTATCATTAAAAGAAATTGAAGTATTTAAACACAAAAATAGTATAACATAATAATAATAATAATATAACATTTAAATAAATGCCCACAATTTTTTTTATGTTTAACAGCCATTATTTTTAGATTAATAGGTTTTTTTTTAATTATAGATTAATATTGTTTTTTTTTTAGATTAATTAGGGCATGTTTGGCGAGAAACTCCAAAAATGAAAAAAAAAATTTAATAATATTTTAAATTATAAATTTTAATAATTTTATTTCATATCTAACACAAATTCCAACCTTAAAAATCAACTTTATTACACATTCTACACACCTGCCAATATTAAAATAAATTTTTTTCTCATCAATTCTGTAAAACAAAATATTTTTTTTTATTTAAATTTATCCTCCAATCAAACAAATAGCGTTAAAATTTTACTACAGACAAATTCTGATAAAAGCCGCAGCAGAAGCAGCATTAATCATTCTGTCAAGTTTGAAATAATGTTCTTTCCATTAACTTCTTTTGTCCTCTCTATATATAGATTGGCACATAAAGACCTTTTAATGAGGTTGAAAACTTTATAAATAGAACATCACTGTGTTTGCAGTAATTGTTAGAAATAATAATATTAGCGTAAACCTATAATTATATATATATATAAGTTGATATAATTGAGTAATATTAGTAAAACCTGTGAATATTGTGGTAGTATATATTTAAGTTATTGAACTTAAATATATGTCTATTGCGTTAATAAATATGAATTTTATAATGTGTAGAAATTATGTACATTAATTCGTTTAATTTTATGATAGTACTCTAAAATAAATGCGATAGTTTTAGTATAAATAAATTGAGCTCAATCTCAAGTCTAACCTTAAAAAACTTTTTAGCTATTCTAAAATAGATAGGAAAACACTGTTGTTTTTGGAGAAGGATTCAGACACGTAAAATACCTAATTTTTAATTTAAATATCATATCTTTTTATAATTAATATATGACGTCAGTGGCCTAAAGAGCCCGCCGGTGATATTCTAAGAGAGAAATTACTGAGCCAAAGTGCGGTTTATAGCAGGCTTTTAGGCTGAATAATAAGTGGTGAGAGGGGCACGGAAATGGATCATTCCACATCGAAAGAGGAGGAAGATCCTGAGCTGTATACGTAGATAACGTGATCTCAAATAGTAGAAATGCCTTTTGGGGTAAAATTGTGAGGTTAATGATGAAAAACTCTATAGTTAAGTGTGCTTGAGCTGGAGTAACACTGGAATGGGTAATCTCCTGGGAAGCACTCAAGTCACGCAGTTTTCCTAAAGCTAAAGCGGACAATACCTCCACATTGAGATCTGAAATTAAGCTGGTGGGCCTATGACAAAAAGGGCGCCTTTTAGAGTAAAACTGTGAGACTAATGATGAAAAACTCTATAGTGAAGTAATTTGCTTGGGCTGGAGTAGCACTGGGATGGGTGACTCCTGATAAGCACTCAAGTCACGCAGTTTTTCTAAAATCAAAGCGAACAATATCTCTACATTGAGATCACGAATGTTACAGAATATCTATCTAGAATTTGTTTTGGATGAAATTAGATGATCTCGTTAAGAAGAAAAATCCAACATTAACTGTAGAAGTCCAAGTACAATAGTGGATGTAATTGCGCAAGAACTTTTTTTTGTTAATTGCTTCAAAATAAACGTTGTATGATGTATATTTTCTTCTCGTGAACGCTGAGAAAACCCTAATTAAACAGCTTCAGCAATAGTTTTGAGTTCTGGCTTCCACCTTCCACAGCTCTTCATGGGTTCTTCTCCTTTGGATCTGCAGGCTTGATCACCTAACAGTTCCTCCACGGTCATCTTCATCTTCACCAGATCCAGAACCTGCTGCTTCGTAAGAACTACCTTCACCCTCTTGCTTTCTCCTCTATCTGCCATTAACGGAGGCTTCGTGTCCTGAGGAAGAAGATGATAAACACTTCCAACCATAAGCTCATGATCCAGCGGCAGAAGCTGTGAAGAATCCATGGAGATCACGCCGACCCCGGACCCTTCGAAGCTCATGAGCAGCTCTCTAACGAGAAGTGGTGAAGAGAACTCCAATACCTTGCCGTCCATCTTCACTATTCTCAAGAGCTTCTGATCATCTGATATTAACGAAGGAGAGAGACAGTTGCCCATAGAAGTTTGATTTAGCTGTAGAGGATGAGAGCAGAGGTTGAAGAGAAGAAGGGCTTTATTTGGCTCAAGCAAATTTAAAGGCAGTTATATAGGAATATAACTTCGAGGGCAAAATTGTAAATGTCACATTTTCTTAAGGGCTAAAGCAACAAGGATTAGCTCGAAATTAACTTTTTTTTATTTATCTCAAATAGAGTTTGATTTGAGCTTATTATTATTATTATTATTATTATTATTATTACACTTTTGTTTCAAGAGATCAAATTTTAAGTTAAAATGGAGCTAATTAATTATATAGGAAGATAAATTTCAGGGCAAATTTGTAAATGTGCCAATTTCTTGAAGCAAATAGAAGGATGCTCATGGCTTTGAGTTGAGTTCTAGCATGTGGTTCTAAGCACGAAATTGAATTTTTTTGTTGAGAAATAATACACAGCAGAAAATTTGGATAGCCGGATGTGTAGTTAGCCAAGCAAATCGTGCCAGATAAATATGAGAAATAATGATAATAAAAGAACGAAGCAACCACAAGAACACCAGATCTACGTGGTTCGGAGGTATTCCTCTTACATTCACGGGGAGAGCAGAGAGAGATTTTATTATGTAGAAAATCAGATAAAAAGAGAATCTTATACTAATCACCTGGTTCTCGATCTCGAACGGGATACAAAAATTGAATCTTTTTTTCGTTCAGATTAGACAATCCAATCACTCCTCGAGCCTCAAATGATTGCCTCTAGATTACTACGAAATCACCTCCGTAGCCAACAAAGAAGATCCAAGAGAAATCACTGCTGAAAATACCTAAGTGAATCACTTATTCACGTTTCTCAAGAAGAATCTTGAGAACTTGCAGCCTTGAATCAGAAATCCTGATAATCCCTCTTATTTTCAGCTTACCTGATCGTCTCGTATTTATAATGGTATACTATAATAAATCTTGTATCTGGTTCCCATAAAAATCTCAACAGCTTAACAAATAATCTTTATAATTAGGATTATTTAATTATTATTTAAATCATATTTTAACATTTTTTGACTTCAAATTGAGTTTGATTTGTGTTGAATGTTCAGCCTTAATATAAGCTATATATTTTGGATAACATACAATATGCATATTATGTGTATTTATACTTTGAATGTTTAAATAAATTTTTAAAATATATATGTTTGTACGCATATTTAAGCTAATTATGAGTTGAATCATTTTAATTTCGAACAAAATTGGATTTGAGTTATAAAAAGATAATCGATTTCAAACTGAATAAAATGTTAGTGAATTTTGAGCCAAACAAAATTGCTACCCCTACTTGCTATATGACTTCTTGACTGTCATCCTAAAGTAGATATCTCAGTGGGGTGATTCTTTTTACCTTCTTCCATTAGTTTCTCCCTCTTCGTTGGCATCTTTTTTGCTTTCATACCTTAATGGGAGTGGGGGTTGTGCAGTGGGAGGGAAGAGGTTGCTTTAATGGTGGATTGATGAAGTGGTGAAAAGGAAGGGGATGAAATAATGGAAGACTCCTGCATCAACGCGCATGCAATCAAGAAGGTGGACTAGTGTTGTTTTTGTTTTCGCTTCAACGACTCTGGGGACTTAGATTAACCGAGTTAAGCCGAGCAGCGATCTGTTCAAGTTCATACTCATTTATTAAAGCCGAGCTTGAGCTTGTTTTGATCTCGGTTTGTGAACATAAAAACATGTTTGGGCTTTGTTTATATATATAGTTTATGAACAGGCCTATATATGTTTAAATTTATGAGCACAAAAATTATAAATAAGCTCTTACGTATCAAAGAAATTAATATGTTTACAAACTGGCTCGTTATCATGATTCATGAGGTTTTACTTTTTAATAATGAAAATATATTAAAATTTTTAAAAAAATTATATGAACTATATAATTGAGTATGCTCATCATGAATTTCATATAAACAGTATATGAATATTAATGAACCAAATGATAGTATATTCAAACTTCTTCGTTAACTAATAAAGCTTTTAAAATTATGCTCAAGGTTATTTATAAATATCAATAAATTGAACATGGACATATTCTTATTGGACTGAACATCAAGTTATTCATCAAATGTTCATTTCATTTATTAAACAAATATTTTGAGTTTGCATTGAGTCAATTTAAATTTGAAATTAAAAATTTTGATTTTAACATTAATAAGAATGAGGGAAATCAATTACATGATAATTTTACTAGTGAGTTTAGAGAAATGAAAAAATATTTTGATTTTTGATTAATAGCCAACACATGAAGTAGTGCATTTTTATGTAAAATGCGAAAATATTGCTCAACTTTTTTGTCATACGATATGATTCGAGAATTTCGCTCCCTCTGGTGTTACAATAAAACTTATATAGAGATTTGAGATTATCATATAAGCTGATTGTTCTCAATTAATTTTAGTATCAATAAGTACTTGAATATTAACTTCATAATTAAGCCTACAAGTAACTTAGACTAAGATTAAGGTGGACTTTGAGTTAGGTCTTGGTGCACTTAGATGGGGAGGGGGCCCAATTGGATCCAATAAACCAACCTATGTATGTTAATTTGGACTGTTATTATTGCCCTTTTATAATCCCACCTACTCATGATGCTTGTGTTGCTGACCTAAGGGACACTTATTCTTGAGCATTAATGAAAATGCTTCATCCTTTTTCCCCCCACTAGAGGTTTTCACTTTCAAGCATGGAGATGATTCTCAATAGCTATTATAATCTTAGGTAAATAGCATTTGGGTCCATCTAATCAATCCTTATGTGCTTTGTGCTCTTTTAAATTTTAAATCAATTAGTAGACTGGTTAGGGGTGGCAATTTATAATGATACTCGTTTAATTTGCTCCGATTCGCCTCTAATAGGACGGGTATGAGTGACAATTTACAATCATACTCGTTTAATCCGCTCTGATTTGGCTCTAATAAAACGGATATGAGTCCTACAACAATACCTGCAACCCGCCTTACCATGCTATGAAACGGAGCGGGTTCAGGTATAACTAAATCACACCCATCATGACTCAAAATCAGCTAGTAATTAAATATTATTATATAATTTTAAAATAAAAAAATTTAAGCAAGTGTTATCTCTTTATTTTTGTTTAAAATAAATTAATAGTAATAGATTTGAAGTAGGGTCGAGCGGTGCGAAAGCATGTATCAAGCAGATATGGGTAATGGTAGAAAGAAAATTGAGTGGATATGAGTTTTATTAACACACCTTATTACCATCTATTAGTTTGAGTAAAAATACTGAAAGTCTATTCCCAATTTTTTTTAATGAACAGTATTTTTATAATAAAAAATATGAAAACAATTACCATATGGCATATTTGGGTAAGAAACATTGTTGGATAATACTATAAAAAAATAAAAATAGTAAATTTTGACATAGAAGTAATATTTATTACCAAAAAAATAACTTATTTACATTTTTATTCAAATTAGTGGACCAATTTATTTAATTTAAAAATAAGAAAAATGTGTATAAATATAAGGGCAAATAAAAGGGACTCAAATGCTATTTGTCCTAGTTTTTCATACTCATAGCTTGAGCCTCAACCTCACCTAGTTGGACTTAGTGTCCAAAGACGAGTAAGTAAACTTCATTGATCATAAAAAAATTAGAATTATAAGAGACTATTTTGAAATATATAAATAATTTTTTAAAAAAAAAATAATTTAATTGAGTTTCAACTTGGAGAAAAATGGCCTTTATTGGTTTTGATTTTATCCTTCATAGCATTAAGCTGGTCCTCCATTTATAATTGTGAGATCACAGTTAGAGCTAAGCACTAACCAACAATTTTGTTTACTTCAAGTCATCAACTAATCAAGAGATTTTTAGAGGGTTGGCAATATGCCATTGCTTAGGTTTTTAGGGAATGTGAAGATTAGATGACTATTTGTTTAGGTATTATTGCGATAGACATATAAGTTAAGAGTTGAGATTTTGGTGAAGTTGATGCGCTCAAGTTCTTCATTTAGGATGGTGCTCAAATGACTGTGTGTTAGGGTATTTAGCTGCGTTAGATGCATAAGAGTGCTGCGATGTATTGAGAAGCTAGGTTTTGTTGGGATATCTTGTGCTTAACCTTGGTATGTATGTTGTTGCACAATCTATTAAAGTATAAAGGGAGCACTACTTCAGTTTGGATGAATGTGTTGGGGACCTTCAGTTGGAGCGAGCATGTCGCACTAGACGCATCGAGATTAATGAATCTATCTCATGAAATGATGGAAGTCCTATTGACTATGAACTCAGTCTATGAGATTTCTCTGAGTTTGTCACGTATATTCCTCCAAGATAGAGAGAATTCAGTCATAGTAGAAAGTATTGATGGTTGCTCGGGGCATCTAGTCACGACCTGAGAGAAATGATGCCTCACGATATTTATGCCAATGCTAGTGTATTCTCAA
The DNA here is from genome assembly GCA_019297695.1 of Apostasia ramifera. Taxonomy (NCBI): domain Eukaryota; kingdom Viridiplantae; phylum Streptophyta; class Magnoliopsida; order Asparagales; family Orchidaceae; genus Apostasia; species Apostasia ramifera. The sequence continues at coordinate 64,165 of JAEMOT010003320.1, read as the reverse complement.
GACTCAAATTATCAGTACTTATATTATTATTATTGATAATAAGATATAAAATTTTGGTATCATATGTTTATCATAAATAATACGTGATGCACGTTATAACAGCTCACAGTGGTTAATAAAATATTTTGACTTTGTGATCAATTTACTTGTATAATTATAAGTGTATTAATCATGATATTTGCCATTTTATTCTATAATAAGACTAATTAATCATAATAATTAGTCATTATTTATTTTTAAAAGAGAATATTGCATTTTTATTGTTATGTTTGTATTCATAAAATGCGATTGTAATCTCAATTCAGATTTAAGTCTAACTCTAAGTTGAATGGAAAAAATTGAATCAACATGAGCTAATCTAATGTTTTTCGAGTTAGTCCCACACCTTGACCAAAGTTTAGGATAACTAGAACTCAAACCAAAAATTAGTTATATTTATGAGTTTTTAATTACAAGTGACCCAAAACACTTCACACGAGTAAAATATTCACAAAAAACAATCCTCTATTAATTTTAGAAATCTCATCAAATAAAGAAAGTCGTGAATAAGTGAATAACTTTGTCATATGAACTGAAACAAAACCTCCAACAGTAAAGCCAGAAATCCATTTAGGATGACAACACTAGTAGATGTTAATGGCGTGTCATCCACATAGAGAACAATACTTTTAAATCAACTATAAACTAAAATTAGATGGTAAGATAGTGTAGCTTGAATAGAAAAAAAAGTTGACGAAACCTCACACCATATAATAACCAAAGGCATCAACTAACAAATTATGTACGCATGTGTCAAAAAACGCAGCGAGAATGAGATACACAATACATAGTATAATTACCTTAAACATTTAGAAGCTTAATGTTTTCTAAAATATAAAGCCAATTTTCGGTGAACTAGAGTATAAGCAAATGATAATTGAAGGAAAAGAGCTTGTTTGAATGTAGGGGTCTAAGGTTTGATGCCACATTGCTATACTATCATAATTTTTAGGTGAAGAAAAAAAATTGCATTGTTCTAGGATTAAAAATGAAAAAAATAGGTGATCTGAGAAAAAAAAAATGATACTCAATCAGTAAGCACATCTGATCATAGCTAAAGAAAGCCTTCAGTAATGAGCAGAAGCACTTATCTAAAAGTGAGGAGAGGAGATGATCGGGACACAATTAGGCGGGATATAATTAAGACAGTAATCTAATTATAGAAGTGAGTAGCCAATAAAAGCTAAAGTTTAACAAGAGTAACAATTTCTGATAATTCTAGCAAAAAAAGAAAAAACAATTTCTGATAATATTGCTGCAGTGCGCCAAGTCAAAATCAGTGATTAGAATCAAATCATAACTGAAATTTTTGAGAGGTTATGATTTTTGGCCCAGCCCAGGTCGGCCCAGCCCACCCCAGCCCAGCCCAGCCCAGAGCAGCCCAGCCCAGCCCAGCAAAGACCGGCCTGTTGGTTTATACGTTAACGGAAGACTAGGGTTTTCGGATCAGTGGCGAGGGTGGGGCTATATAAGGCATTTCGCCGCCACCTTCTTCGCCTTTCTGTTGACCTAATTCCGCCGGCTCCCTTCGCTTGCGACCTAGGGTAAGTTTTTCCCATCGTCTTCGTCGTCTTCACTGTAGATTTCTGCTCTGTTGATAGCTTTTTCTTCCTGTAGATCAGTCTGATCTGTTTTCCACCATGTCGATCGGCGAACTCGCAAGTTCCTATGCCGCCCTTATCCTCTACGACGATGGAATCCCCATCACGGTACTCTTTTCGACTCGACCTTATTTATGTTTTCCAGTATCTGGAGATGGATCCAGTATTCTTGTACCTTTCAATCTGTTATTCTTGCGTAATGGGCAGGCGGAGAAGATCGCCACTCTGGTGAAGGCCGCCAAGATTAATGTCGAATCGTACTGGGCTTCTCTGTTTGCTAAGCTTCTAGAGAAGCGGAACATTGAAGATCTCATGCTTAGCGTTGGATCAGGTTTATTCTCGTCTATTTGCCTCAGTTTCTTTGCGATTGTAATTTTTTTGCAATGTAACCGTTAAAGGACTTGCCTGACGCATTTTGAATGATTATTAGGTGGAGGTGGTGCTGCTGTTGCAGTTGCTGCTCCTGTAGCTGGTGGTGGTGGTGCCGCTGCTCAAGAAGCTGCCCCTGCTGTTGAAGACAAGAAGGTATTCTGTTTTATTGCCGATTTCTCTTTGATATGTTTTTTTTTAATTTTTTGTTAATTTTACTTTCGTTGACATCTCATTTTACAGGAGGAGCCAAAGGAGGAGAGCGATGATGATATGGGTTTCAGTCTTTTTGATTAGAGTTCAACTTCTCTGTGTTTAGATTAATTTTTATGTTGTCGAACAAGTTTGTGTTGCCTCCTTTTTAAATGTTTTATCATTTTGGCTTGTTAGTATATCTTAGCAACTAAGTCATTATTAAATTAAACAAAAAACTGCATGCAAATCTGTTTGAGATTATTTTTGCTTCAAGGGATTGGTTTTGCAAGTAATGTTCTATATTTCTGATGGTCAACATGATTCAACTTTTCTGGTCTTGCTCATCGATTTTTTGTTGTTTCTTTTGCTATTTAATACCATTATCTAGTTAATAGTTTCTTAGAAATAATTGCAATTTCTCCTCTTCTCATGATACATTGCCATTAGTGTGCATTTGTTTTTTCTCTATTTTTACAATGAATGGCAGTTTGCATCTTCAGTTCTTTTTTATGTTTCATTCTGATTATATAGTTGCATGGTTTGCTGCACATCTATTTTAATGGATTAAATGTTATTGATTTTTTGATGCCAGTTACTCTAGTGTATATACAAATTATGGTTTTTTTCATAATATTTTCCAGGTGACATTACTGCAATGGATGATTATGAGTTGCATTTTCGCCTTTGAACTGCTAATTTTTTTTATACACTTTATCCGGAAGTTCTTATTGGTCCACGCTGGGTTCTTGTTTTAAATGTATGAAGCATGCCAATAGATAAATAAATACTCATGCAAATCTGGTTGATTTTGTTGAAGGGGCTCAATAGTTATAATTAGTTTAAACTAACAAAAAACCTAATCCAAACATTCTAAACTGAGGTAAAAACATAGACCATGATCAATCAAATAAACAGATTCCAAAGTTTTGCAATCCATCAAGATAGGAAGAGCGGGATCTATTTTGGGGTGCTTCTTATAAACATTTTTAGAAACTAGTGTTTTGGCTTTTGATGAGTTACTCACCAGGCTCAACGGAAACACTATTCAGGACAGGGTTTTTGAAAAACCCCTTTTAAAGAAGTCATCTTTGAAGAGTGAAGTAGGCTTCATGGACATTTGTCGAGAAGAGACTTCCTTATCAAATAGGACATGTGCTTTTGTAAGCGTATCGAGTTTCAGACAATTATGTAAGAGTAGCCACACAGACTTGCAGAAAGTTCCCTACATTGACTGCATGCAAGGGCATTTTGGGGAGATCGTGTTGAACATCCTTTACCCATTCTTCAACTAGGAGGCATGGAGAGGTATTGTGGAGTGGCTAATGTTGCTTAAGGGAGACAACTAAGAGTGGATTCAGAGATTTATTGTTAAGAGTATCAGGAAATATTCATTGAGTGGTTAAGTTTGGCAGTGTTGATTTGATGTAGAGGTGATCTAGTTTTTGAGCCCTACTGTCATCGTCCAGAGAAGAAAGGTGAAATAACATAGAGATTTGTTTTTGTTTAGGTGGCAATACTTAGATGAAGACCCTTGTGATTCAACAATGATTTAAATCTTACATAGCTAGTTGTTGGACTTGTGGCAACTATAAGTTATTATACATCCCACGTAAAATTTTTGTCGGTGCTTATCTTACCATTAGTACAAAGTCTATGGAAGAGTGTCTATAGTTTGCTTTTCTTTCTTGGAGCGAAGTTTGTGGTCGAAAACCTCAAGGGTTTTAGATAAAGTTGATTTAGACTTCGATGAAATTTTTAGCAGGTGAATGTGGTTTCACTACTTCTTGGCATGCAACATTCATTTCTGAGAGGGTAAATATCATGTGAGTCCCTGAGATTAGGGGTAATATAAAGTAGGTTTATGATTTTCAAAAAGTATCATTTGTTCTTGAGGTTGGGAGGTAATATCGAATAGGTTTTTTGTCAATAAAGTTGTCAAATATAAATAAATGGACTATTTACACTATTTTTGTTTTCTCCCTTTCTGTCTTTCCCTTTGATAGGAGAAGTTAGTAATTCAAACAACAAAAATATTTTTATCTTATTTTTTTAGTCATAAGTTGACGAAACTTCAATGGAATCAATTAGAAAGCACCCATGTGACCTGTTTGGAAAATTTAATGAATCTTAGAATGTTAGGCACCTAAATGCTATGATAGCATCTTCATTTCTTTCAATGATTTGTTCTGATTATATAGCTTCTTGGTTTCCTCCACATCTATTTTAATGGGCCTAAAATGTTGTTGGATTTTTCATTCCAGTTAGTCTAATATTTGTAGAAATAGTGGTTTCTTACATAGTAGTTTCCATATGACTAAACAAAAATTAACTACTGGATTTTGCTATTGGTCCATGCTGGGATGTAGGTGTAAATGTAATACTGTGTGGTTGCTTTTAGCATATTTCAGCTTGGAATGCTTACTTTATTTTATGAATTTCTGCTTATTTCCAGTCATTCGTGTACAGAGAACAAGACCAGCTTTGTTGTATGGATCTTGTTGAATGATAGAAAATGTACTTAAGAAATTGAATGGTTTTTTTTTATGGAATTAAGAAATTGAATGTTACTAGGGGAGAATATTGTGATTGATATGTGGTAGGCTAGACTAGATCTAATACAAAGAATTTACTTGTCAGGGATTTGCTTAAAGTGTAACGCTAAATTCTATTGTGGAATCTCCTCTTTCAAAATATTGTGAAAGGGTCCGTAAGATTATGCCAAAAGTATCCTAGAAGAGATGCAACTTCAGGGCTGGGGATTGAATTTTTGTGCGAAGAATAGGAACTAAACAAAAAGTGCAATACATGTTAAGAACAATTCTCTGTACTTAGAATTAGTTTACATGATCTAGTATGTAAGTATGAAGGTATTAGGGAGGCATTTGGTTCAGTGTTAGTTTTATGTTCGTGTTATTTATTGTCATGGTATTAATATTATCTAGATGTCAATATTATCTCTAATTTGTTGTTTGTTTGGTTCAATGCGAACAATACAAAATCAATGCAACTCACCTCCCTCCGTTACAATTGAGTGACATTTATATTTCTCCGTTACAACTGGGTGACATTTTGACATCTGAATGTTATTTTAGAGTGTCGATTTTATAATTTTTATTATTTAGGTTTGTTATCAAACCAAACCATCAATCTTTTCGGAGAACACGACATAACATCACAATCAAGCATGGTTAGTCCTTAGTTTCTGACTGTAAATTCTAAAGTAGCATTATATATAGCAGGTGTTTATTTCTTTTTTGTTCTAGTCTCTTATCTTTTGCTTTAGTTCCGCGGTAATGGATTTAGAGCTATCTCTTTAGATGTTGAGTTTTGCTATACAGCCGCAATAATTGACCAGTTTTAAGTTTGATTCACTAACTCATCCAATAGATGAAAGTTTTAATTCATTGGATGATCCAGTGAATTAAAAGCCTAAACTATGATTTTCCAATTGATTGATGAATTATTGGGACTACATTTTTCTTAGATGTTATATTAAGGAAAATGATACGTATCTCCTTAAATTAGTTCTCAAAGGTCGTAGAATCTGTTCTTTTACTGTTCTTGCTCTTCAATATTGAATGTTCTTTCTGTGTTTACACTTTATTATTATTATTATTTTTTAATCTAAGTTTACATTTTAATTTTACTGATAACCTTTTCCATCTGCATGATTCCGTAGGTGCTTAGTTTAATTCAAAGTGAGATTACATTGTTTATTTTAAATATTGTATAGATTGTGAAATAAAGTTAGGTTGATGTTAGGATTTATGTAGGATGCAAATTTTATTTTTGTAACATTGAAATTTATGTATTTATGCGACCAATTTTTTTTTGTTGTTATTTGTGTTACAATCTTGCTGAATATACAACATTTCATTGTCTGTTGAAGATATTCCTTGTTTTGCTGAATTTTATCAATTTATTTTTTTTTTGAGCATATTTTATCGAGTTATTGTGTAGTTCTATAATCTGTCAATACATTGATGGTAAATAGAATCCATCTAGTAGGATAGATTTGTTCCCTAGAAATGGGGAAGGGGGGTACTTAGATTCTTCCTAGATCACATTAGGAACAGTAGAGTAATGGAATACACAGAAGAAGCAGAACGATAACTTAAGAAATTGTTATGGAAATAGTTGTAGTTCAGACTCAAACGAAAGAAAAAAGTATCTTAATGGGAGAATTTGGAGCACAGAACGAAGGGGTACAAGGGAGAGAAAGAGGGAGAAACGGTGAAGAGAGGAGCACGACGCGCCATGGAAGTGAGAGTGGACGGCTTTGATTCATTTCCGGTCAAACGATAAAATTTTTTTTTAGTGCGTCAGACGATCTTTTTGAAAATGGTGTAGATACACTTGTGTGCATATGTGCGTTGTAAAGAGTAGGATCGGCTCAAATAAGTTTCATACAAACAAATGTGCTAAAATATTATAGAATTGTGGAGAGTTTATATAGAAGTGTGGGGGGCATGGAAATAACATAGCCATAATATGGGCTATATCTATAAAATTACTCAAAAATCAAGATTTTTTGACACCCTTATATTACGGCTCTGTTTGACGCGAGGACCAAAACAGGACTAAAATAGTACTAATTTAAAAACAATGATAATAATAATACTAAATAAATATTTTAAATTATTTTACACAAATTTAAATATAAAAAATATTATTTTACTTTATATACTCAATAATTTAAAATAAAAATATTAATTTTATTTTACATTTTAGATTAAAATATTTAAATCGAGTATTTTAATTTAAGATGTGAAATAAAGTTTATATTTTTATTAAAAATTATTGAATATGCGAAGTAAATATTATTTTTTATATTAAAATTTATATAGAATAATTAAAATAATTTATTTATTATTATTATTATTATTATTTTTTAAATTAGTATTATTTTAATCCTGATCCTTACGTCATACAGGGCCGTAGATGCTTCCCCTACTTGGACTTGAAATGGCGTCAAAACACATTGTAGGCATCCAACAGCAATCTCTGGCTCTTGGATGCAGCAGAATCAAACCCGAGTAAGATATTCTGTCATTTCGCCAAACACATTGCGGGCGAGCTGCAGCCATCTCCACTGTTGGGGAGGACGAGGCCGGCGGCGCTCGAAGGGCCTCCATCTGCTCCTTCGAGGGAGGTTGCTCGTTGCACTTCGTCGATCTGCAAACATCGTAAGCAGTCGCTCCCAGGAATAGAAAGCCTGCTTGTTCGAGCACAAGCTTGCAGAGGTGATAACCAGAACAGATGAGAATGATCTGCCGTGGAAATACGTGCTTCCCTAGTAGGGCTGTTATCGATCTGATAGCCGAGCCAATACCAGCTCAAAATCGAAATCGGCTTAAAAGTTGATTGGGTTCGACTTCGAGCCGGCTCGAGTCGATTTCAATTGCCATTCACACACTCTTTCTCAATTTCTATCACTCAAGAGCTAAGATTGGATGCCCTTCTAGATGACAGGAAGTTATTGCCGGTCATCTTTTTTCTCCTTTCGGAGTTTTCCGACGACCTCTCTCTAGCCGACAGCCCACTCTTTTTTCTGCCACGTCCAATTAGGAGAATCCACAGATGCTTGATGTTGAAGGCAGCAGAAGCTCTTCTTTTGGGAGACCTCTCTTTCTCATTGCCCTTGTTTCCCTTTCATCTCAGGAATAAAGTTACTCTCTCGTTATCACTATGTTTTCTTTTTATATCCATACTTTTTATTTCTCATGCAGTATGCGGAGAATTAAGGCTTCAAGAGTTAGGACCGCCCTAATGGAGGACGAATGGCAGCTTACATTTCCTAACAATCTTTCAGTGGCGATCATGTGGCAATCGATAGCTGTGCTCCGGCTCATTGGGATTGGCACTTGGATCCGTCCCCAAGGGATACTACCGTTCAAGTCTAAGGGTAAGCGGCTTGTTCCTGCTCAATCAGATGAGGATTTAAAGTTTAGATCCTTTTTTTTGTCTCGTTAACTCCCCCCTCCTTTGTCTTCTCTTGGCGTGTTACAGATCCTCACTGCTTTACCTGCCCTACATGCCTTCTACTATGTAGGGATTTGTAGCATGAGGAGTAAATTCCTTAACAGAGGGAAGGACTCCTTTCAAGTTCAAGTGTCAATCCCAATTATCTAGATATCCCTCAACGCCAATATTTTGAACAAAAATAGGAGGAAGCAAACAATTGTCGGCACAATACTGTCATTGCTCACATCTATTACTTATAAAAGATTTTGTCTATGCCTCCTAAAGGTGATCCAAAGATGCTTTACCATTGCTAGAGCGGTTCCTCGAGGTTTAGTGATTTATTAACTTTTGGAAGAAACGTAAGCTCAGCATTTTCTTTTTTAGGACCTTCGATTGTTTCTCTAGGCTAATTGGCAACTTGGCATTCTTAATGGAATGAACTGAATCGATTAGGTTTGATTCTGCAGGAGATATGATCATTGAAGAATTAGTATAGTCGGCTTTACTATCGATTTTGGATTTAATTCTGAATAGTTAGTGGCTCTCTTAAATTAGAGCGGATTTTTCCGGATTTTGAATAGATTCCAATTTAGAATCGGTTACGAGTTTCATTGCCCAAAGAAATACTAAAATTAAAGTATATTACAACTAGAAAATTTAGACTATACAAACTTTCATAAAAAAAATCAATGAAGTATTAAATTAAAAAAATCAACAAAAGAACAACTTGACAAGGTACAATATAAACATAAAAAAACTTGGGAAGATTATGGGATAGCAATTTCGAAAATTCTTATTTAGGTGTTTGAGATTAGGTCCTTCGGATCAGATTTCTACGATCGTTATAAATATTTTGATTAGTTTTTTCTTTTAAATTAAATTTTAAACTTATTTATGATAGTTCCTTCACTAGAGAAATAATCGATCAAATGATGACATCGCACAGTAGTAGAATAGTAGCAACGAATTACAACAACTCTTGTCTACAGCCTCATTTGGTTCGAGATAAATTTTTTGCCCAACACAAATTTCAACTATAAAAATTAATTTTATTTTAAAACTAAAATAAATATGAATATTAGAATTTAAAGTATTTCATTTTTACATATTTTTTAATATTAAAATAAATTTTTCTTCATTTAAACTTAAAAAATAAAATATATATTTTTCTCTTATAAAAAAAAAATGCTCGAACCAAACGAGGCGTACGGGTCCATCGCAATGCTCTTTTAGAGCCTCAATTAAAGTAATTCTAACTTTCTAAAAAATAAAATCGATTCAATTAAATGATGCAAAATGTTCATAAAATTTAAATTCCTTGATGCATCGGTATGATATATGGGAAAAGTTATTGAGGTTATTATACTACCTCACCTGTTAGGCCCGATCAGATGGCGCCGCATAAGCAAGAGAGCCCCACGGGCAGTGCCATGCATGCACAGACAAAAAAAATGAGTTTTACGTTGTTTTTCTCACAGTTTCATATCATTTTTTAATCTTTTTATAAAATTTTTTATTGTATAATATTTCTTTCTTAATTTACATTCCTATGCAAAGTTTAAAAACTGAATACAAAATGGAATAAAATTTATATAAAATCAAAAATAGTTTTTTAATAATCTTACAAATAAAGTAAAACCTATAAAAAGTCAAATTATCTTGACTTTATATAGATCATGTTTTATTTTATATTTAATTTTTTGAACTTTAGATATAAATGTAAATTAAGCAAGAAGTATTATATAATAAAATTTTTTATAAAATCATAAAAAAAAAATAATTACGTACATACCACACAATTTAGTTTTATTTATACCTTACCCATCCATTCTTAATTAATTATGTTATGCACACTCAAAATATTATAAAATTTTACATATACATATTTGAGTTAAAATTTAATCAAAATCTATTTGAAAAAAAAAATATTCTGTTAGTAAATCATTAAAATTATATTTTTACTCTTAATGATACATATTTTTTCTCTTCCTCAATACCACACTAAAGCATTGATTTATCCTAAAATTAATTCATGTCGCAGATGTCTCCTTCCTTTGTCGCCATCTAAATATTAAGATTTTAAATTTTTTACTCAAAATATATTTAAATATCTTTAAAATAATATGATGAACGGTCCAGATTTGTTGTAATCTAACTATAATTAAATTATTAAAAAAAATATAATTATTTATTATAATAGAAATAAGTTAAAATATGTATATGTAAGATTTTATAATATTTTAAGTGTGTATAATATAATTAATTAAAAATAAATGGGTAAGACATAAATAAAATTAAATTGTGTGGTATATAATTAATTTTTTTTAAAAAAAATTTGTAAAACTGCAAGAAAATTATGTAAAATATTATTTTTCCGCCTTTGTGCATGTGGGGCCCGTTGCTTGCGCGATCACATTGGGTGCCCACCCAATAAGTTCTAGGCACGTGGACTCTTAAAAGAGGGTTCATGAATTTGGGTAGCTTTGTCTTGTAGTGCAACTCGATCATTGTTCATAGATTCTGTAATGTGAATATATTTAAGTTGAGGCATCTTTATCACATTAGTATCTTAATATATTATGCTTAATTTATTTATTTATTTATTAAGTGATATCTGACAAAAAAAATTTAACTCGAATCAAATTGGAATCAAGTTCAGATGAAATTGTGTCGAGTTTGTGTGAATTAATTCGAGATGTTAAATTCCAAATCTGAAAAAAAATACACCTCTTGATGACTTTAGTGTTGATGCAAAAAATGTACCACCAGATAGAAATGAGACGACAATTTTTACGTAAAAATTCGAGTTTCCAGGGGAAAAATTACAATGCCGTCCAGGCGATTTGAATCCACTAATCGAATCTCCTCTTACAAAACTTGATCTTTAAATGGAGACCGAATGAGTACAAGAGGGATAGCGAGAGAGGGGCAGCTCAGCTCGAAAGAGAGAGGAAGAAAGCCTCGTTAGAGAGAGCAATCCCCTTTTATTTATAGTTTGGAGAGGAGGGGACATAGTAGGTTTAGTCTGCCACATCTGACACATATTCCTGCAAAAAATAATTAGGGAGTGAGCTCCCATGCTGTCTTAAATGCTGAGTTGACATAGTAGTACAGAGGGTACGATCTTGTGATATCTGCTGTTGAGCTGTTGTTCAGCAAGGGGCTGCTGTTGAGCAGCTGTTCGGCAATGGGTGTTAGAGAAGGTTCTAACACTTAGCAATAAATTAATTGATTATGATTCAAATTATATTTAATTAATTTATTAATTAATATATCACTCCTCAAATTTTAATCATATTTAACATGATTCTATATTGGAAGGATCTAACTCAATAGTATAATAATATGATATAATAAAGAAATTTAAAAATTAATTACAATTTTTAAAATTTCATGATCATTACATTTTGATTCTTGATTTTTAAGAAATTCTTAAATAAATTTTAAGAAATTTTATTTAGTTAACTGATAGATTCTTTTATCTATGCTTTACTGTTAACATGGGCTTTAAATTATTGTATTAAATATTGCATAAAGTATGAAAAGAATTGTTTTGAAGTTTATGTAAAAAATAAAATAAAATTATTTAGCTATATATTTAAATCCAAGAGATATAAAATAATTTTTTTAAAAAAATAAAAATATTCAATTAAAATTCAGTTATTTTTATATATTTTATAATTAAATTTTTAATATTATATATTTATCATAAAAAAATATTAAAATTATAATTCATGCATAAATTATATAATAAAATGTTATTTATAAATAATAAATATTATAATTTTTATATAAATTTTGTGGTAAAAATATAAAATTTAAATATTAAATATATAAAATAATTAGATAAAAACAATATATAATTATTATTTTTTTATTTGGAGCTGTATATATGTATGATTGAAAAAAAAATTATTAATGGTAATGTATAAGAATAAAAAATAATGAAATAATATTATACTAACAAATATTCATAAAATCATAATAAATTAGTTTCACTTGAATTTAGCCCAACTGAATCAGGATGGTAAGTCCGTTTAAAAAATCTTATTAAATTTTATGATAAATAATATTTTAAAATGTGAAATTTACTATTAATTTAATGATAAATTACTAATAAGTCTCTATAGTTTATGATAATTGTGCTTTGCTCCAATTTTTTGAAATCTTTCATAAAGTTCCTAACAAGTTTTGCCGTCAACAATTTATTGTATTGTCTAAATACACATTTGTAGAAAAGATGAAGATTAGAACTAATTCTATGCTAATATGAATATAAAAATTTATGTAAAAAAATATGTAAGATAATTGCAATATATTTGATTGTCGACTTATCTTTAATCAAGTTAAAGTTAATTTTATGGATAATATCATGAACATATATAAATATTAGAATTAATTATATTTCAAATATAATATAATTTGTAATATTAAAGTCAAATTTATTTCAAACCACACTCAACTTTAAATAAAAATTTTATTTTATCTTACATTATATATATATATATATATATATATGTTAAGATGAATAATTAATTTAGTTTAAATTACTCACAACCCTTCAACAAATATATCATTACAGACAATTGGATAGATATTATTACAATAAAATTATTTCATACATTTGATACTTATATTTTTAATATTATATATTAATTATTAAAATAAAATTATAATTTTTATTACATAAATACTACAATTTTATAACACGAATTTTACATATGATGTAATTTATATATAATTTTAGTGTAATATGTAATATTAAATATTTGAGTATTAAAAATATAAAATAACTAGATTTTAGTTACCAATATGAAATTATCTCTAAAATTTTATTATAAAAAAGAACCCATAATGCTAAATTTATTAAAAGCAAATATTGATAAAATTTTGTGACCTTTGTATTAATGAAAATAAATAAATAAGAACTAAAATGAAAGGACTCAACATTTCGGGACCATTGATAGAATGCCCGAATGACATAGGTACTTTATGGTAAATGTGCCGATCCACCCTGGGAAGGCCCATGTCCTCCATCTGATGATTCAACGGTCCGATTTTCTCCAGATCAACGGACACGCTCCGCAAGAGTCGGCCGGACGAGGCCACAAACGCGTCGAAGGCGGAAACCCTAACCCCAAGCCAACGAACCGTCAACCCTCGTTCTCCCCCAAATAGCCTATAAATTCCTTCCCCTTCCTCTGCTTCTCAAGTCGCAGAGAAGAATCCAAAGCTCGAATTCCTTCTCTCTCTCTCTCTCTCTCTCTCCGGCATGACGGACTTGCTGCTTATCTCCAACGTTTTGAGCGGCGGCTCTTCGGGGAAAGACCGGCCATGGAAGGATTTCTTCTCGAAGAAGAAGAGGGCGGGCGCCGCCGACGAGGCGAAGGAGATCGGGAAGCAGGGCGGTGAGGAGAGCAACGGTAGCGGTGGGGGTCGGAGACCGGAGACGCAGGTTGGGAAGAGCAGTGGCAATGGAGGGTATCGCAGGCCGGCGACGCAGGTTAGGAAGAGCTCTGTTCCGTGCTTAGCGCCGGAGTTCGACGGGCTCAATATTTTTGAGACGCTCGTCTCTCACTGACTGATTGTCCGGATCACGGATATTCTTCTCTTTTTCTGTTTCTTTTGTTCTTTATGGGATACAGTATTCGTTTGGAGTTCTTTCTAAGGTCTGGACGGCGGCTTCTTGGCCGCGGATCTGATTTTGTTCTACGATTCGTTGATTTGATTTACAGGAATTAGTTGTTAGTGATTTGTAGTGAAACGATCGATCTGTGGTCGTTCTTCGCTCTGGGTTTAACGGGCTCACAATTTCTTTAAGAGGTTCGTCTTGATGAATACAAAACGTGCTTTGATTCTTCTTCCAACACACCTTGCTGTTCATTTGGAATTCTTTTGCTGCTTAACTGCGCCTCCATTGTGTTGATTTGATCTCGCTTGGTGATTGCACTGTTCTATCGGTACGTTTTATATGATTTACAGAACAATATTGATGATGAGAAAATTCGATCAACTAATGGTGGTATGTGATTTATAGATGCACAAGATATCTGCGTGACAATTGAAAAAACTATTATATCTTCTTGGTGGTGTGAAAGATTAGCTATGCATAAAAAAGTACATAGGAGGAGAGTATAAAGCACCTCTGAGTGGGAGAGAGAGTACAAGTAGAAAAGCCGAGTTCTTGTAGGATATGGTGGCAAATAGGAGTGCAACTCGGTCAAATCGAGTTGAGTTGATTCTAGGCAAAACTTATACCCAAGTCAACTAAGTCGGTTCCATAATTTTGGGAATCGGAATCGAACTGAAAAAATTTAGTTTGAATTCAATTTCTATTGCTATTTGATAATAAATTAAGGAGGTGGTTTTAGAATTCATGATATACACAAATGCATGCAAATTCACTAAACTTTAGGTTAGTGGATTTGAAATGATTATAATGCATATTTAATAAAATTCATAATATATATAAATATTATAATTATGATACATATTTAATAAAACTAAACTAGAACTTGAAGACTTGAGAAACTTTATAGAAAATTGGCTTTTTAGCTATTCAACTAGCTGAGTGTAAAAATTGATTTAAGGGGGCATTCGGTTCAGTGTTATCTTAATGTTATATTATGTTATTTTTAGTAAGTAATTATTTGGTTTAATAATATTTTTAAATAACATTATAATTAATTACAAAAATGTCATTACACGCTGACATCTAGATGTCACCCCAAATCGGGCGATATCTCAAGATAACACCATCAATTTGTCATTATAATGTCAATAACTTCTAACTAACCAAAAATAATTTGGATAGCATTGATATTTTCTAATATCATAACATTGAACTAAACAAATGTTCATTGATGAATAACAATGACATTTAGATAATATAATATCTAAATAACATTGACATTGAGATAACACTGAACCAAACGCCCCTTAAGTTTTTTCACTTAAAACTCAAAGACTTTAGAAACCTTTATAAAGTTAGCTTTCCAACTATTCTTCCTCTTCGACATTATGACTTCAAAATGATCAAGCTCCTTCTTGATGATTGTTGTCTCCGCTGCACTTTACTTTTGGTCCTCGCCTCCAAACTTTACTTACTAACAATAAATCATCTTCATTGCTCTCTTTAAAGTTTCCTTCTCATATTATGATCCAATACTTGAGCCTTCGTCGAGGTTTTTGTTAGAAGAAGATGCAAATCTTGGATCATCCTTAAGGTTTTAAATTGTGGTTCTTGCAAGCTCATCAAAAACATCAATTTTTGGCAATTTCCTTTGGGATATCACACCAGATTTTTCACATAAAATTGAGTTCTCTCTCTCTCTCTCTCTCTCTTCTTGTTTACTATAATGTCATCTTTCTTGAACAATAACTTCCATCTGATTGATTGTTCTCGAATTTTGATGATAATAGTTACATTCGTTTGATTATTTGTTCCAGGCTTTCGCAAACAACCTTCTAAAGTTTTTTTATTATCATAATTTAACTTTCATCATTCGTTTCATCAAAAAAAAAAAAAAAACTTTCATCATTCATCATTTGTTAACTCTTTTCTAAACTAGATGAAAAACGGCTAGCTTATATGTATGATATTTAAATTTGAATCCGATTAAAACAGACAAACAAAATAAGGTAAAAATGTGTATTGAATTTGTGTAATTATGAAGTAGAAATATTTTTGAAAATTATCACTTATAATCTCAAAACACAAACTTTTATCCTTATCAATGATAGAAAATAGATTAGGATTTAAGAGCGGCTCTTACCCATAAAAAAAATCAGTAGAACAAAAATGATTGGTCAAATAATCATCTGCTTGATTTCCTTCTTTAAATTAATTTGGATGCTATATATTCTCAAAATAGTGAATTACAATAATAGTATCAAGCATCATAACATTTATTTTGACAATCTTACAGAATCCATTAGTAATCCTTGATGCATTAACCAATGAGTCGCCTTAAACTCATAGCCCATCCATCTAATCGGGCCATTGCCATGCCAAAGTAGCCACATCCGAAGCCGCACGAAGCTCAACACTCATCGAACCAGTTAGCCAGATAAAAACCCATTGCATAAATGAACCATCCTCCTGCAATCTCGAAAAATGACTTTCACCTACGAAAATTGAACCATTTGAGATCATAATCCAAGACAAGGATACAAGATCTCATGGAAGAACAAAGGATCCTAATACTTTCACAAACTTTCGTTGCATCCTGTATGGCTTTGGCAATATTAGCTGTAATGATCGAAAGCATTGGATTACAACGAGAGATTGATTATAATGCGCACGGAGCTGTAGAAGAGCTGGAAGATATAATTGGCGGAAAACCGGCCTGATGTGTTATTGTCCAATACAAGGAGGGACTAACATGCAAAAAGCTTGTGCTCAAAGATCTCCAATATCTAAGATTCCCTTGCTAGCAAGGGCCGGCTTCCACTCAGCCACGTCTCTCCTAAAAAATATATTATAAATATATTAAATAATAATAATAATAATTATAAAATAATTTAAATAATGATAAACTTAATAGGAAATTTCTTAATTCCAGCCACGGTCCATAATGCACGGCGGAACGGCCAACCTCACTGAGTCAAACGGTCCGCTTTTTCTTGGATCGGATCAATCGTGGGACCCGCGAGCCGCCGGACTGACCGACGACCGCGTCGACGAGGGCGGAAACCCAAACCCTAATCGCGTATAAATTCCGTCTCCTTCCTCTTCTCTGTCAGAACGCAGAAGCCGAAGGTCGAATCCCTTGGCTTGTTCTCTCTCGATATCTCCGCCATGGACTTGCTTCTTGCTTTCAATATCCTGAGCTACGGCCCTTCGGGGAGCGACCGGCCGTTGGCGGGTCTGCTCTCGAAGAGGAAAAGGGCGAGCGCCGCCGCCGTCGTGGAGCCGAAGGAGACAGAGAAGCGCGGCGGTGAGGAGAGCAGCGGCAGAGGAGGGGATCGGAGGCCGGGGAATCAGGTTAGGAAGAGCTCGGTCCCGTGCTTCGCCCCGGAGTTCGACGGCCTCAACTTCTTTGAGACTCTTGTTTCCCATTGACCGATGAATCGAATCTCGCAATCTTCTTCTTGTTCTTCTTCTTCTTTTTTTCGTCTCGTGATTTATACGATGCGGAAATCAATTCTTTCTACTGTTGGATCTGATTTCACTTGATGATTTGTTGATTCGATTTACAGAAATTAATTGATGAGGATTGTAATGGAATTGCTTTAGTAATGAAAGGATTGATCTCTGGTTGCTCTTCGTGCTGGATGTTCCACAGGCTCAATTTCTCTTTGAATCAAGAACATGCAATCTCCTTCTTCTTGCTCTACTTTTTCTTCACATGGCTTACTACTCGTTTCGAATTTTTTTGACGCCAAACTGCGCCGCCATGGCTGCGGATCTGATCTCGCTTGACAGGTTGATATAATTTGTTCTGAATTTATTGTTCCGTGGCAGCTCAGCTGCTCAAAGGAGACCTGGGAAAGCAAACCGCCTTAGGAAAGAGGAAGAAGGAGACCATCATATTTGAATAAATGAAAAATTAGATTATAAATTTCTTTTTTTTAATGGAGATTCTAAAAGAGGGATATTTATATACATGCCTCACAAATCTTTTAATATTACATCACATATTTTTTTTTATAAAATTTACACTAAAATAATTAATTTTTATAAAAAAAAATATATATGATGTAATATATGAAAATTTGTACGACATGTGTAAAATATTTTTTATCTATTAAATAAATGTATTATTTAATACATTTTTATAATGAATAATGTTATTATTTAAAAATAGTATATTTTTTTTCTACATATTATTTTTTCTAAAAAATTTACATTTTTGTTTTAAATAGTATTGTTTATTTAATTTTTTTAATGCTAAATTTTGGATAAATAAATATTTTATTTTATAAATTTAATAGAAAACATTTAGTGTAATATTAAAAATATTAAATAAAATTATTTTTAATATTTATATTTATATTTAAATATAAAATAAAATTAATTTTCATAATTCAAGGGGATTCCTCATCCAAACTCGCACTCCCAATCCCAAAATCTGAAAGGGAGAAAAAGTAAACAACCGTCTACAAAAGATCAAGAGAAAAATGGAGACGGCAGCTTCTCAGCTCGCGCCTCGTTCTCAACGACCGTCCTCTCCTCTTTCCCGCTTGAAGAGAAATCTCTCCAATCAGTCCTTCTCTCCATCCTTTTTCTTCTTCCCCATCTCCTCCGCCGCTGGCAGAGGATCCCACCCCGTCACAAGAGCGGAGCCGCCGGAACGATCCAGCAATCCGATCCCGGAGGACCCGTCGACCGACCCAAAGAAGCCTATCAGAAGCGGATCTGGTTTCGGGGGAGCGGCCGATGATACGAGAAAGAAGCGGAAGGTGAAGGGAAGGAGCAACGTCGTCAGGCGATCTCCCATCGAGAGGCCCTCAGTCTTCTCCCCTTCACGCGAGGAGACCAGTTCATCGCAGGGGAAACAGGAGAGTGCCTTCCTTCTTGCCTGGCTGGGCCTTGGTTTTATTATTCTAATCGAGGGTTTGGCGCTCGCAGCATCTGGTTTGTTAAATTTATTTGTTAATTTATTTATAAAGCTAATTTTTTTAAATAAAGCTCATTTTTGTACATTTTCTTCTTTAGATTTGTCGATTATGGGAGTTTTAAACTTGATTTGTAGCATACACCACAAGATTTTGTAAGATACTAAAAATATTGATTAGGTTCAGACTTACCGAGGATAGAGAATCTAGAACCACAAAGGTGAGTCGTAATAAACCAATCTGATGAGCAAGCGCAAATAGCGTGACTGATTAGTGAGGCGGGGATTCAAGTGTCACATTGGTGGTGGCGAGTCACTATCGAAGATTGCCAATGTCGCATGATGGGTCCACCTAGGTGATAGCCAACAATGTGGTGTGGACGGGGCCTTGGTTGTTGCGAGGCGGGTGAAGGTGATGCAGAGATGGCGTCGACCGCTGGTAGGGTGTATGGGTGTAGGAGGGGTGTGGAGCAACGTGGGGTGTAGAGGCTAATGATGCAAAGATGGCGGAGCAGTCATTAACGATTGTCGATGATCGGCGGATAGCCAGACAAGGCGGTGGTGCGGCGTGGAGCGAGCAAATCGGGGTGGTGAGCTAGTCTGCAGCGAGTAGGTTGCGGTAGGTTAGCGAGGAGAGCGGCGAGAGGAGGCTTGATTGGCGGGACAAGGTTACCAACGGGTGATGATCTCGCAGGCAGGTGCGACACGATCTACGAGGTCATCGCGGATTTGGCAAAGGGCAAGCATCGAGTTTAGCGTAGAGGAGGTGGGCGAGCGCAGGTCAGGCCCTTGAGGGCTCGAGGAATGATTTTGGGGCTAGGAAAGTTATTAGGTAGTACCTAGATATGCTGTAGCTTGAAACAACATATATCATTGAGAAAAGTTGGGAAATACCTTAAATTTTTTTAAAGTATTTAGGGATTTTCGCCAAGGCCCCTAACCCTTTCCTTCACCGGGATATAATGCGCAGTATTTCAAACTCAATAAGATTTCATTCCAGAATTTTCCTGCAAATACTACTAGTTCATGCCTTTATATAGTCCCATTACATTAGAAATTTAAATTGCAAAAATAAATATATAAATCAAAATAAATACAAATATTCTAAATGCAAATATCTAAAAAGAAAATAGAGTAAATAAAATTAGTCCAAATTTTGGTAAGATTTTCCTTCAAATTAATTAATTAATTTAAATAAAAATTCTTAATTTATTTAATCAGTCACCAATTACATCTGTTGCTAAATCAGCTGATATCAACTATCCATCCAGATCGACACTATATGGTGAGATATTGACGTCTAATGTAGACCTTGCCTGGAATAAATATACGGTCTGATGTTGTATTCCCAACAAAACTGATTATGTAATTATGTTTTTGTTACTTCACAAAAGGTGATCCATTATCAATTTTTGTCATTTAACCAGATACATGTTTTATAGCTTTATTTTTTAAATATATATTTCTTGATATTCTTGTTCTCTGTAGGCTTTTTACCGGAGCAATGGGATGATTTCTTTGTTAAGTATCTGTACCCTTCCTTCACTCCAACTGTGGCTCTCTTTATAGGCGGCACGGTTGCTTATGGTGTTTACAAGTACCTACAAGTTGAAAAGCTCAAGGGTTGAACATGGATCGTCATGGTAAGAGTATGACGTGTTCTCTGTATTTATACTTTGGTTTTCAAATATATGTGTGTATCTACATTGTTTTGCTTAAGCTCTGTGGCTTCTTGTAACTACTTAAGTCATTTTTTGGTGATAATCACATATATAAATAAAGTTCTTATTTTAATTCCATTTCAGAGTTCTCAAAATATATTATTTATAGTACAACTTTATATACATTTTCTTTAGTTGTGGCCACTATTGGAAAAATTATTGGATCCTACCTCCCGATCGCCTCAATTTTTCAATGGTCAAACCCAATGTAGCACGTAATGGTCCCAGCATTAATGGAACATGGTAACAACATTTTTAAAATAGTATATATAAGTAAAAAATAATAGATATAAGCAAAAAATAATAGATATAAGCAAAAAATTGATCATTGTTGGCTAGATATCATAACCTAATACTAGATATAAGAAATAAAATGATTGGTATAGGCAAGGAAGTGCTAGGTATGAACAATACAATATAATGTGTATGCAATAAAATAATGTTTATAAGAGTGAATGTGGAATAATATGAAATGTATAAAAAGAAATGCACTATATAAATAATATAGTAAAAAATGATAAGTACAAGCAAAAAATATTTAGTTACATTTTCTTGTTTATCATTTTTTATAGCTATAATGTTTTTATTTATACTTACCTTTAAAAAAAGTGAAATGACATTTATCCCCTTTCGTTAGTGCGGGATCTACCATACATCACTTTGAAAATTGGGTTTGGCCATAGAAAAGTTGAAGTGGTGAGGTATGAGAATGCAATAAAATTTTCAACTGTAGTCACTTGTGTTCTTAATATCTTAATCCATAGTTGTGTTAACTCATTTAATTTTCTCTTTTTTGCAAAATTTTCACCTGATACTTCTCCTTCATTCCTCTCCTTTGAATACTTGTGATTGTCTTTACTCAGATTTTGTTTCCTACAATTCTTTTTTGAGTGCATATTTGGTTTTTCCAAAGGGCTTTAATGATTTATTTCCTCCACTCTCACCCTTTATCTATCTTGTGTTAGGAGCGATCCATTTATGCCTCATTTTAAAGCAGACTATGATGTGTTGTTGCTTCATCAATAATAGATTAGGTTATTAGCTGCAGTATGAATCTGAAGAAAACCATGCTAATGAAGGCACACAAGAAGGTGGAAAAGAGAGGAAAGACTTCTCCCCTACTAGTTGGCCATCGCTAGCAGCCTCTTGTCGTCATCGTTGCTGTCACTCAGGCCATCGTGACCACCACCACTGCTTGAGAATTGAGGGCCAGCGATTGGCCCTCTGTTGCTGGAGTCGCATCACCCCACGTCAACATCGACCGCCGTTGACCTGCGTCCACTATTGCGCTTTGCCAAATGACCTTGCCGGCCCCATCGCAGGCCTGCACTGCCATCCTGAGCAAGCCTGCAAGGGGGTTGCGCTCATCGCCCCGTTTGGTGTTGTCGCTTTCGCTTGTGTCAATGCGTGCTGCTGACCTATTGCTATTGAGGAGGTGCCTAAGATGTAACAAGTCAGCAGCAACAGGTCAATAAAACTCAACAAATAATATTTTTTCTCAATTGAGCAACTCTTGCAATGGAATTTTGATGACTAAACCCTGTCTTGTGGAATGCATAGTTGCTTTCCTCGATAGAACAACTCTTGCAAATAGAATTCTGATGACTTCCCTTCACCTTCTCTATGATGTTTCTAAAGACGGATCATCAAAATTATTTAACTTATAGTCTTCATCTCCTCTAGATAAACGTGTATAAACACAAGTTATTCATTTGGGGTCTCGACAGTATGTCGACACCTTGTTTTGGACTTCTTTTTTTTGTACTTCATAACAATGTTGTAGGCGTAGGACACCCTTGTCACTTTAGTGCCCAAGACAGGTAATGCAAAGCAACCAAGAAGTTTAGGCCTATTAGTTTGTGTACTACAATTTATAAGATGGTTGCAAAGGTGTTGGTGCACAAATTGAAGGAGCACATCTCAAGGTTAGTTTCGCTAGAATAAGGTGCCTTTGTCCTAGATAAACTTAGTGTGGATTGCATCCTAGCTCAGGAGATCATGCACTTAGGGACCACTGAGTCTAGAGATGAGTTTTTGATGGTGAAGGCCAACATGGAGCAGGGGCATGGTAGGATGAACTAAGATTATGTCAATATTGTACTTGGTTGGCTTGGATTCTTGGACCAGTGGAGAAGATGAGTTAGCATGTGCATCAGAGAACAGATGTATACATTGTTGATAAATGGAAATAGGTGATGTAGAAAATAATACAATTAATATTTTTTTGAGTAATTTTTGTGTCTTAAAAGGGACAAAAATCACTTAGGCATTTCATCAAATACTTGATATACAATTGAGAAACTAACCTAAATGAAATGGTATAAATGACATAATATAAGTTTCATATATGAATTAGAAGTAAAATAAGACTAATGTATGCTAGAGTTCAAGGCCTAGAAACAAACATTCAAGCAAGCTAACTCATTATTAGAATCAAACTTTAATGTAAACCAACTTCTCACAAGCAAGAACATGCAGTCAACTTGGGATAGTAATAAGAGTGTTAAGCTATCACATGTCCAAATACTCACATGGAAGGTTCATACAAAAATAGAGATAAAAGATGGAGAAAATGTAGAGATGAAAGGGAAGAAATGGTGAGAGAAATACAAATCCAATGAACTCAAACTTCAATCCAAGGGGGAAATCAATGTTGAAATGGAATAATATTTGATCCGGCGAAGAGGCGACTGACGACGACGTTAAGTGGTTGGTGACAGTGGCACTCCAAAACGGTGCCGATTGCCAAGCTAGGCAGCGGGGCACCGGCAACGACGATGGTTTTTGGTTGGTCGGTGGGTAGCAAGCGATAGGCTGAAAGTCGGCCAGTGGCAATGGGTGGAGCTCCTCTCCAACCCTATTTAGTAATTCTCAAAATCTAAAAGCCTTCTTCATTTCTCTCATCTTTGGTTATTTATAGCCAAATCCTAGAATTTTAATCATTGGATCAATATAAGTAGATTTAAGAGTTAAGATTAAACGAGAATGATTAATTAGGATGGTTATTGGGCTATCATTTTAACTAGGCTCAATAACTCCTACTTAATAGATTGGCCTAATAAACAACAAAAACTCTGCAAAAGCCCAATATTACACCCTCTATCTCACATAATATAAACACAAGTAACTTAATACATAAACTAAAATGTGACATAAAAATAAAATATGGAATGACAATGTAATCAGGTGCCCGACATCGTCTCCAGAGTCAATAATGGGGATGCTCTGCATCAAGAGGTCATCTTCGATCATAGC
This sequence comes from Apostasia ramifera, assembly GCA_019297695.1. Classification (NCBI taxonomy): domain Eukaryota; kingdom Viridiplantae; phylum Streptophyta; class Magnoliopsida; order Asparagales; family Orchidaceae; genus Apostasia; species Apostasia ramifera. The sequence goes on along the minus strand of JAEMOT010003320.1, from coordinate 40,462 downwards.
TAGCAGAGTTTGAGACAGAGGTATCCTTTATTACTCTACCTCTCCATCCTCAACTCTCAGATTTTATCCACGATAGTTCATAAAGAGATGTAGTAATGTACATTATCGAGAATCAGAGTTAACCTTAGAGCTCGACTGTATTATTATCTGATGCTTGTTAATGATCTGTTGTTCTATGAGAAGGTACCACATACACTTAAGACTACTCTGAAGCTAACTCTGGACTGCTATTGTGAGTGCTTTGGCCAGTTGGTAAATGTCGAGAAATCATTCATTATCTTTAGTCATACCACCACCAGAAGTCAAAAGGTGGTGATTTAGGATGTAGGTGGGGAGATTTCACTCAATAAGCGTAGGTCAGAGAAAGTAGATTTCATAGTTATAGTGGCAGTAGTCAAGAGCAGGTTTCTTCCTGGGGCATTAGGTTTTTATCACTAGCAGGGCTGATCGCCCTTCTCAACGTCACCCTGACATCCATGCTAGTGTATGTCTTGTCTTATACTTATGTCCCGTTAAATGTTCTAGATGAAATTGAGAGACTTATCAGGATATTCCTTTGGGATAGTGGCATAGAGTCTAAGGCTTTGCATTATGCAGCCTAGGAGGAGCTGTGCAAGGCTAAGAGCTAAAGGGATTAGGCATCCATAGCCTCCGAATCTGGAGACAGTTCTTGATGGTAATATGCAACTAGATTTATGAGTAGTCCTGAATGCACCTAGAGGGATAGCTTTTGTGATAGATGCAATGGGCACAACTCTCAATTTGAGGGGAGATGAGGTGACTCTTGGGTATGGATGCTAATTTGCATGGGAGGACCCGTTGCTCTCTGCTACGCCATTGTGGTGATGCTGATTTTTATCAGTATGCGTACAAAGATTTCTACCATAGTAGGTGATGTGTTTAGAAGGCTAGAGTGGGACAGTGACAGGCTTGATCAATTTGGCCCTAAGCTGCAGGAGCATGTACTAATGATCAGACAAGATTACAGTACTCGTAGTGAAAATCTAATCTAGGCAATCACAGTCATTTGGGATCTAAACATCTCGAGGACTTGGGGAGTTTGGTTAAATGAGGTCTCCTTGGAGGTGTTTTAGCTCATGCAAAGCAGATTGCGCTAATATGATGTCACTTGAAGACAACCAGACTTTACATGACATTAGGGGAGCTAGGTTTGTGCATGAAGAGACTTACTAGGAGCATTTAGTACAATGTATCATCTTGAGGCACAATAGGGAACTAATGATCATGGTTGGGAAAAATAGCAAGATACCGTGCATCTTAGCTTTGGGACAACATTTACAGCAACCGAAACAATAGCAAATAGGACCACATTTACAGCCACAAAGGGAACTGCTCGGTGAACTGCAATATGGTGCAATGCAGGAACCACTAGCACATATAAAATAGCTTTTAGGTACAGTAGGCGTAGCCTGACTTTGAGAGCTATTTAAGGGGAATCCAGCGGTCTTTAGTGAAGCAATGCAGGGAGCACCTACAAGAGTAGTGGGAGACCTGCATGGAGCATCAAGAGTAGCATATGGATGATCAAAAGCCAATAGTGAAAAGGATAAGGGGAGCCGGGAGCATCTCTTAGGTTCATGCTGTAGCAGCTCTAGGTAGCTCCAAGTCAGCATGCTGAGAGCCATCATGATGAGGAGCAGTAAAATGCAACCACCACCAGCACAGAGCAGCTATAGCATGCACAAAAGAGATCATTTGAGCCTTCATTGGAAGCTATTTAGAGATCCTCCAAGAGACCTAATGTAGTCAACACTTACCATGTGTCATATGTAGATCTTATTCTTGAGCATATTGTATACATCCTTATGCCATTTTGTTTTTATAAAGTTACATATATTCCACATAATGTAAATAGTACAGTCAATGTTCTGGCAAATTATGCTGTATTAGGTTATTTTTGTTGGGCGGAGTATTCTCATCCTCATTGATTTTTATAATATTCTTAAAAGGGATATTGGATAACTCTTGTACTTTGATTTTTTAGTTTAATGCTAAATGGCAAATCCAATTTCCTAAAAAAAAAAAAATCTACCTTCTACTTGAATGGTCTCTGCCAGCCTTCAAAGTGTAAGGAGCAAGGCTAATGTTGTCCACGCCATGTTCATTATCTCTTCCTCAAGGCCATGATCAGCTATGGCTTCTTTCCACCCTGTTGCCTACAGTGGGTCACGAGGGCCCTTCATTCGGTCCTTTGGCACCATTATTTGAGTGGATTGTTGTCTCATAACTATCTCTTATAGGGCCTGGACTTACTACGATAGCTGCTCAATTTGTTTCTTTAAAGAAGAGTTTAAGGTTTAGGGTTTAGGGGGAGATCTTGTGCCATAGATTTTCTTTTTATTTCTCTTGGGATTCTTGTTATAGTTATTGTGGAAGTGAGTCTTCTTTTCTTCTTCTTCTAGAACTTAAAGTTTCTATTATAGAATATTGAAATGCTCTAATACTAAAAGTATGTTCCGTCTAGGCTTTGATTTGAAGAGCAAAGGACCACGACATCTTGTTCCTTTGTGATAGTAGATTATGCCTATGATCTACCACTTGCATCCGAAGAAAACCAAGCAAATGCAAAGTATGGCACAAGAATGCAGGAGGGAAAATCAAATTTATTCATTTAATTGTTCAACCCCCACTTCCCACAAACCCCCAACTCCTGAATATCTCTTTAGAGGGGTATTTTTATTATGTATACTAGGTCTTACAAGGATCTTGCAAGTCTCTCTAGTGCTAACGCGTGTCCTTGGCTTACATGAAAATGATTACGATGATCTCGCTATATAATCACATTTCCTTATATCAACGACAATTCTCTTGTTTTGGGGAAACTATCTTCGAGAACACTAGACCAACAAAAGAACATTGCCTATGCTGTTATGGTCATCTGAGTAATCCATAGTTCATTGCTATCTTGACCAGGTCCTTTGGGATCTCTTGATAGGGTTTACTTGCTCTTGGATTCACACTCTCGATGTCCTTTGATGTTTTCTCAATCTCCGAGATTTTGTGGGTGCTCCATGAAATTTCCTCAATAGTCCTTTACAGGGCTTCCTTATTGGTGATATGGGACACCAGTTGGGGGTCTACGTTTTATATCTAAATGATACAAATAACAAACTCCAAATAGATAAACGTAAGAAAAGTAGCACTAAATCGATGAAAATCATTGCTAAACTTTGCCGCATAGAAATATTTATCAAGAATGGTTAAAGTTAGTACCTTTATGGGTCTTAGTTTTAGATAAGTTTGCTGGAATATGAGAATTACTATAGAACCTAGAAAGCAAAATGATAATCTAAACAAACTTGCTTTTTGATTCATATAGTCTATGTAAAATCTTACACATAACACTAGAGCACAAGTTAAAAAGGATGAGCACTTGTATGTGGAAATCTGGTAGACATCACAATAAAAATGTAGGTGAGTAGCTGATGCGTAACTGAAGCTTAAAAGAAAATTATTGATGTAAGATTGATAAGGGTTTGCACAATCAATAGCAAGAAACTCGAGAATACATGCAAATAATAAGGTGGTTAGATAGAGAAACCAAAGGAACTCATCGATATTCTTGACTTAGGCATCAAACAAGTATGGATATTTTCCTATTGACTTTGATGCATCAGCTTAAATGGTGAAAGCAACTTCATAGTCTCAAGAAATATGAAGAAATTTCAATGAACTGATTTCCTATCATTTGATAGCCTGTAGGATGCTGTGATGTAAGATAAAAATTTCACTCTTTGATTTAAATCAAATGGTGCAAAAACAGCCGTCAAAAAGTGCATCAGTACCATTCTTGGGCTGTTGGTCAATTCTAATCGGCGGGAGATTGATTCAATTCCACCGCAAAGTTTCAAATGACACCGGATGGGCAAGCTGATTGTTGTCAGGTGATTTAATTATCATGTCAAACAATACTTTTCCTATTTTAATCGATTGTCTATACCAAAACATATCCAAATAAAATGCAACAAAATTCCTTGCAACAATAACTCTCAAACACACACAAATACAATATATCATCACTACAATTATAATTTAAATAACATAAAACGAACAAAATGTAGAAGCTCCCCAAGTAATTTCCAGATAAATATAATGTTGTCATCCAATGTGATGGACCCATAGACTGCATCAGCACTCCTTAATTCAAAAAGAACTCAACTTCATTGAATGCAGATGCAAGCTATACCTGCTAAATCTCATAAAAACTGGAAAATGTCTAGTAACCTGATATGGTGGTATGGTGGATGACAGGAAATTATGGGGTGGATGTGATAAAGCTGGATCCGAGGGTACAATGGGCGACGCACTCAACTCAGTGGGAATCAAAAGATGGTTAAGTGCCAATCACGTACCATCTGGGGAACAATAAGGAACAACAACATACTGAAAGAAATCAAACAAGTTGATATAGGAGAAGAATTTTTATGGTGGAGACACATGAAGGAAAGCACAAAGTATTGAAGAGGCTTCTTGTGTAAGATCGTAAACTACATATCAAAGGAGTACTATTTTATAACATGATCACCACTCTAAGTACTTGAATTATTTTATATTCCAAATGAAAAAATCTCTTAAAATATATTCGTATCAAACCAAGTGTCCTTCAAACTTGGTAAATCTTCTATATGACAACAAAATAGTTTTGACCCCAAGAAATTTAAAACTTGTTTTTTTTATAACTATCTAATTGGAGATCATGCATGTGAATATGCATGCAAGTGATGTAACATCACGTAAATGCATTCTACTAAATGCAAGCTCTCTATTTTTCACATTTTATGCATGCACCAAACTTTAATCATACACGTGCAGACTTATTAAGTGCAAATTGGCTTTCACATGAATACACAACCAAGTAATAAACATGATAACATAAGCTCCAACCAATCCCATTTAACAAGACACTAGTTTAGATGGTACACAAGAAGCATGTTTAAAAGCAAAAGACAGGATTAACAGATATTAACTCTATGGAGGTTGCTCCAATGAATTCTGTAGGGATTAAAGAAAAGATTGCAAAATGCAGACAACATCACCAGCTATCATCCTTCTTTGGTTGGGGATTAAAAGTGCTCAAGTATAAAGGAATCTTAAGAACTCAAGCATTGGTCCCTTTGGGTTTTTGGGCACAAAACTGTTTATGGAAGTATAAGTTTAATTGCTTTAACTTAATCCTTGTTCCATTCTCTCATTTCCAATGATTCCAACTATGGAAGTTGTGCATGTCAATGACACATGGTTGCTTTGATAATGTAGGGAGTAGGTGGTTTTGTTAGAAATTATTTAGTGAGGAAGCAGCCACAGTTATTGACTTAGTGTTGCACAATTCACATGGTGATGCTTGTCCACAAGTATAAGACTCGGCTAAGAAGAGTTGGTATCTGGGGAGATGGTTCACGAGCAGGTTGGTATCAACAGGATTAGCATGCTATTCATAGACCACAAATTGCTGGTCTTTTGGGAGAAGATATGTGAGCAGGTTTGTATCAACAGGCTCAAGAAGCTTAACTCAGATAGCAGTCTTCTGACAAAAGGATCCTTGATCAGATGACAAAATGTACTTTAACATCTTGATACATGTATGACAGAGATTCATAAACAAATTTTTGTTTAAACATCCCACCTGAAGATAGTCGATCTTCAATGCCTCAATCATCATCATTAATAGTCTTATCCCAATAATTTGGGATCGATTTTACTGATCCTACTTCATGACAAGATATTTAAAAAATAATTTTAAGAAAATTCCACACCAGGATGATAGGCATGCTTACTAGTTAAAATAATGAAAAATTAGAAATAATTATAAAACTTTGAACTTGGGCAACAAAAAGTTGAAATTGTGTGACGTTTGGAAGTTCTTTCCTCTTGACGACATACTTGTCTTGCTTGCTTTTTCTTGTTAACATTGGCCCATTGTCATCCATGTCCAGGCAAAAACTAGGTTGGCAGCTTTGTTTGAAACATAATACCCCTTCAAATATCACCTCAACTTGGCATTGTTGAGTTAAAGACAACTTGTTTGGAATCAATTTAATTTGGAATGATTTGTTATTTGTAAAAATGAACTATTGTTTGTGAATTTACTGAAACTATTATCACATGAGACAATTTCTACACAGAGACTCGAGTCCCAAAAGAAAAACCATGGTGCTGGGCTGGCGGCTTAAAAACCCACTACAATGAAGAAAGGGAATGTAGTAGAGTTATGGAGTTGAAAAGAGGAATTGGAATTTCTTGAGGATTTACCTATGGCCTGGTCTTGAGTTCTTCTTGATGTTCCTGTTTCTTTGTCAAATCCAATTCCCTATCTGTAGCTGCAGAAGGATGTTCTTCTGATGACATTGCTCTTTAGAAAGTTAATGTGATATCTTGTTCATCTCATAAATGGCTTTGTTATTTTTTTGTCTAGTTGTCCATGACGGTAGCCGAAAACAAGTAACGACTATCATTTTTGGGTTAGGACAACTTTTCTGCAAAGTCACTCTTTTGCATTGTTTACACCAATACAGAAGTCATCATAGGTCAGTTCGAAAGATTGACTTCCTTTGATTGGCTTTTGATCTTCTGCCGATTTGTAGAGTTGAACAACACATCAAAAAAAGGTATGAAATATGTAACCTGCTCCCTTCTGTTGTTTCAGAAAGAATTGATTTAGAAATCTCTTTTGTAAAGGAATGGCCTTTCCATACATAGATAGTTGTTGAGCATCTTTGAACCGTGCCATTGGGTCTTGCCTCGCCTCTTCGGTTGAGGAGCTGCACTGAAGTTCAGTGTGCATTTTCTTTTATTTCAGATTATATTTTCTTTCATTAGATCTTGAGATTTAAAAGAATTTAGGTATCCAGCCCAATTTATGCTTTGTTTCAATTGGTTGGAAGCAGTAAAAAAAATGTAAATTACATTCGAGTCTTGATGTTTGGGCTGCATTGCATACAGATCTAAAAAATTTGAATCATCTCATTTATTTCCCTCAGGTTTAATATGCTTGTGGTCCTTTTACTTTAAAGCTTTGGAATGATCTTTTTGCCCTTGTTTATGGGTCCCTCAAGTTGATTCCCAAGTGTTGATATGTCCCAAATATTCTAATTGAATCAAGTAAAAAATAATTGTTAGTTGATTTTGTTATGCTGTGTGTTAAATGTGAAACATGTCTTGTCTTATGCAACATGACATAAGATATAAACTGACACTCCCACTCCCCTTTTCTATGGTAAATTGAATTAGCATCCTTGAGGTTTGTGGTTCTTTTTATTGGACTCATCAAGAATATTTTGTCATTTGGCCAAGCTATGGCTTAAATTGACAAAATAATCTAATGGTTTCTGCCTTGGAAGGACCAAACTGAGCATGAATGTAAATTTCACCAAACTTCATGCAATAAATAGTTTTGGGGATAGATACAATGACTGCAAATTTTAATAGTCAGTTTGCAAGAATCTCATACCTTAAAGACCTACAACAACAACAAGTAAGCCTATATCTCACTAGGTGTATGAATTTTTTATTTTTATTACACTCTACCAGTTAACAAATTTTCATTTAATTTTAAGTGTGTAAGATCGCTGCTTATAGTTTCCTACCTTGTTTTGTCTGGTCTCTCCTCCTCTTTTTACAGGGCCAGGCTATGAAGCACGAATATGTTACGGCCATATGGATACGATACGATACAGATGTGACGATATGACAAACTTAAAAAAATTAGAATATGGATACGTTAAGTTGCGGCTATTACACATGTGTGTATAGTGCGTTATATTATTATATTTAAAGTATAGCTCTATGGTAGATCAGAATGAGTTATACATCTTGTTGCTATAAATTTAATAAATTTTTTTTAAATTTTTTTAAATTAATTATATATTTTCAATATTTTTGATATCACTAAAAGTAATAACATGGACAATTCAACGTGAAAAAATAAAGGTATGCTTCAACAAATATTAAATTATAAAATTTTTTAAATTTAAAATAACATCATAAAGTTTATTTAATTATTTCTCGATCTGTCACAGGTTTTCTAAATAAGATAAAAGTTTAAATATATATATATATATCAGTAAATTATTTTTAGTTTTAATTTAAATCTGATCAAAATTAATTAGTTCAATGCAAACGAGATACAGTAATACAAATGCTATAATATAAACTCAAATATACTGACTTGATCAAGATAGATGCATACTTTCCTCTCTTTGAGTCTCTGACTAAATAAATTGATATAAAAAAGTCAAAATCTTATCTTTTTACAATATGAGGCTAATTAAGGTAAAAAAAAATGAGACATCTAATAGAAGTAACGATAGTATCGGTTGGGGTAGAAAAAGGAGAAACATCAATATCTATAATACCACAAAAAAGATAAGCTATATATAAGCAGCAGCTTATGGATGTCAAATCATTTTTATCGATAAAATACTAGTGTACGTAAAGCTTTTTACTATTTCAATTGAATAGTTTAATTTATTTTTCTCTTAATTTTAATGTTCGAGTCTATGCATGAGTTGTATTTTATGTATGAATATTTTTTAATTTTTATCGTGTGAATCGAATTGACTGTTCTAACATTTTTTCTTTAATTAGAAGCTATGAAGTATGGACACTTCAAAAAATTACACTCGGTTCGTGTCGGACACACGGATATGGGAGGACATAGGGGGACACCGTGTTGGACACATTACATGGCGTGTCTTAATAAAATAATATTAAAAAAATTAACAGATACTTTTTAGACATGCGAGGTCATTTCAGGACACCTTAAGACACTTCTGAGATACTTGTACAACACTTTTAAGATGCATGATACTTTTGAGATATAAGATATTTCTGAGATACATATGAGATAGAATTGAATACATTTAATGTTAATGTTAAATTTATTTATTAATATTATATTTTTTAATAATATTAGAGATGAGACTAAAGCTTATGTACACATCTACCTCCTTTTTTTTCCTTTTATTAATATTTAAATTTATTTACTATTGTTAAAATTTTATATCTAATAAAATTAAAAATCTATCTCTTATTATTATTAAAATTTTACTTAATGTAAGTCAAAATTTTAAGCTAGCTAAGCTAAATCAAATTTTTCTTCCTTGTTACCATTGAGCTTCATGAAAATGACCTAATCATGAAAAGTTTAAAAAACTTCACCTGTCCTCTTATTATCCTCAACGTCGAGAGTTCTTACCTTTTCTTATTGTCATCCTCATCGTGGTTATCCTAGCAAGCAAAAATTAAATTTTCTCTTGTTTTGTCACTCACTTTACAAAGTGAATTTTAAATGTATATCATAAATCTCTTCAATGCTAATAATGTTTCTTTTTAATTTCTTATCTTGATCCTATGGGATTTCTGTGTTATTCATAAGTTATTTATACTTAAAAATTCAAGTTTGAAGTATATTTTATGTATTTTAAGTATTAATTGTTAATATTATTATTATTGTATTTAATGTGTCTTACCATGTCTGTGTCATATGTTTTGGAAAATCATTGTATCATTGTATCGTATTGTGTCATGTTCTTGTGTCCTCGTGTTGTGTTTGTGCTTCATAGATTAGAAGCATTGGGAAGTATCGGACAAGTATTGGGCAAGTATTAGATTTTTATAAAATAAAAATAAAAATTAATATGCCACATGGCATATCGGATACTTATCGGGGAGTATCGGTATCTGATTTAGATACTATACAGATATGTTAGGCCTCACGAAGTATCGGTGTTTTATAGGAGACAATCAAATAACTCAATTTTTTTTTAATAGAGCTCCAATCGACCTACGATTTATATGTCTAAACTATATAAGTCGAGTTTCTTTGACTTTATCCTCAATTAATGCTGCTCCAATTTCCTCGTGAATATATTTAGTTCTCATTTTATGCTTTCATTTATAAAAAATAAAAAATTATTTCTCATTTGTATTCCATCATTTCAAATTATATTTTCCCAAGGACCTATGAAAACAAAAAACAAAAATGTGGATAGATTCATTGCTTTGAGAATTTGGTTCATGATAAGGCCTAAATGGGAGCTTAATTAAACTAATAATTTTCAATCTCCTCACTTTAAACTAGTCTTAATTGACAAAATTATTTGATTGCATGTATACTTATGCTGCAAATCTCCAAATAATGATTATTTAGAGAAAGTTAATCCAAAAGCAAGTAAGGGCAAAGGAGGCCCTTCAACTACATGGTAAGAAGTGGCATTGCTAGTTTTGACATGTTGAATTTTGCATTGTAGGGTGTTTTATTGTGCCTTTTTGTTAACATCATGTATATCAACCATTTTAATGTCTTTTGTTGCATCATGCTTCATGATTGCCATCATTCTATCTTCAATTTTATGTATTTTGTGTAGAGCTGATATTTTAATAGTATTTTGTGTAGAGCTGATATCGAGCTGATGTTGAGCAAGCCAAGCCTTACTCAACTAAAAGTCGGGTCAACAGTGATCAAAGCACAGGTAACACTATATATAAATGTTGCCGACTCACCTCGACGTGCTATTTAACCACTGGTTTATCACCAAATAACAGTAGTTAACCCTTTTGTTATCCTGAAACTGTTATGTTATGAGGCCCCACATGGCCTGCTAACTAGTTGAGTTCTATTCAAATATTCCCTCGTATAAAAATGTATGTTTGTGAATATATTTTGAATCTATCACGAGTTGAATCAATTTTTTGTAAGAAGCTTCGAATCATTGAATATGGTAATTAACGAGTGAGTTTAAAGCTTCAATCAGGCAAGAACTACAGTACCAGTTTTTTTGGACGGTCCACCACTCCACCTATGGTTCAGTATTTCTTGAGTAAATTTTTTTTTTAATTATGAATTGAACCTTTTTAATAATTTTCTAACTTTTTTTTTTCTTTTTTGAGAAACTTTATTTTTTTTTCATATACTATTTCTTGCAATTATTGCATTTACTGAGTGTCTCTTCTTCGAAAAATTTATTAGGTTCAGACGAGTTGTGCCCGCGGGAATTTTTGAGGTGCATGACGGAAGGGCGGAATCAGTGTCTGCCATATACATAAATCTAAATAAATGCATTTCTAAGGTATGTATAATTATTTTTATGCTAAGACGAGACTGAAAAATTATGTCATTATCATATAATTGTTGATGGTTTTATGTTATGTATATTGTTTTATTGTTGCTATATAAGAGCTTATTGTGGCCTCTTCAGGATATTTTATATCTTTACGTAGTCATAAAATATTCTTATGTAGCACAAACATATTTTTACGTAGCAGAAATGGTTGCTGTGTAGAGAAACGATGAGGAAATGGCGTCATTTTGCCTTTCCGTCGTGCATTTGGGACCATACGTGCATTGCTCCATGTGCAATTGGGATCCAAACTTCCGATTGAAACTGGGAGAAATTTTTGCATGCACCGGTGCACGGTACACCAGCCCAATTAGCACACAACACGTGGATAAAAGTGATCAGGCGTGCTGATGTGTCGTGTGCTAATTGCGCTGGGCAAAAATTTCTCTGAAACCGGAGACCTCCCATTTCAAAGAAAAATTAATTTTAGTTCACTAGATTCTGATAACTAGTATATTTTTCTTTCTAATGATATTGAAACAAAAAATAATCTAAATTATATTGATAACTAAATAAACAATAAAAAAAAAGTAGGGATAATTACCTACATGCCACACAATTAAATTTTATTTATGCCTTATCTATTCATTCTTAGTTAATTATCCTATGCACACTCAAAACATTATAAAATCTTACATACACACATTTGAGTTAAAATTTAATCAAAATCTATTTGAAAAAAAATATTCTGTTAGTAAATCATTAAAATTATATTTTTACTCTTAATGGTACATATTTTTTCTCTTCCTCAATACCACACTAAAGCGTTGATTTGTCTTAAAATTAATTCACATCGCGGATGTTTCCTTCCTTTGCCGTCATCTAAACATTAAAATTTTAAGATTTTCACTCAAAATATATTTAAATATCCTTAAAATAATATGATGAACGGCCCAGATTTTTTGTAATCTAAGTATAATAAAATTTTTACATACAGGACATGAAATTTACATAAAATTACGTATTTCACCATTAATTCATAAATATTACCACTATCACACCATATTCATTTAAATTTTACGCATTTCACATATTTCACATATTTTACATATTTCATATGCGNTGGTGTGATAGTGGTAATATTTATGAATTGATGGTAAAATGCGTAATTTCGTGTAAATTTTATGTCCTGTATGTAAAAACCCTAATTATAATTAAGTTATTGAAAAATTATGATTACTCATTATAATAAAAATAAGTTAAAATGTGTGTATGTAAAATTTTATAATGTTTTGAGTGTGCATAGTGCAATTAATTAAGAATGAATGGGTAAGACATAAATAAAACTAATGAAGAATAAAAGCATGATTAAATAGTTATTTTAATCATGTTCAGTAGAATTTTTAATGAAATGATTTTAACTTATAAACATGTCAAAACTCGTAAATTTACATGCTACGTCTTAAATTCTTTGAATTTATTTAGGAGATATTTGGTTCGATATTATTTTGATGTTATGTCATGTTATGTAAATGTTGTAATATTTGAATGTCATTATGTAATTAATAATTTTATAGTTTTTTAAAATGTGATCTAAATATATTATTAAATCAAACTGTTATTAGATATCTCTAGATAGCATAATATAGCATTAAGATAATATTGAATTAAATGCCGTGATATCTATTATTTAAGGGATAATTACCTACATATCACACTATTTTATTTTATTTATGTGTTATCCATTCTTTCTTAATTAATTACATTATGCACACTCAAAATATTATAAAATCTTACATACATACACTTAAATTAAAACTCAGTCAAAATCTATTTAAAAAAAATATTTCATTAATAAATCATTAAAATTACATTTTTATCTTTAATAGTACATATTTTTTTCTTCCTCGATATCACACTAAAGCGCTGATTTGTCTTAAAATCAATTCACGTCGCGGATGTCTCCTTCCGTTGCCACTACCTGAACATCAAAGTTTTAAGATTTTCACTCAAAAATATATTTAAATATTCTTAAAATAATATGATGAACGGTTCAGATTTTTTGTAACCTAATTATAGTTAGGTCATTGGAAAATTATAATTGTTCATTATAATAAAAACAAGTGAAAATGTATGTATGTAAGATTTTATAATGTTTTGAGTGTGCATAGCGTAATTAACTAAGAATGAATGAGTAATACATAAATAAAGTAAAATGATGTGATATGCAGGTAATTATCTCATTATTTAATTAATACAAATATATTGATTGCATTGTAAAAAAAAAGGACTTCATTTGGAAAAGAAAATTCGGTTGAATGAATTATTTGTGGGTAAGAAAAGTCCTTTTTTTGACTGAAAAAAAAAGGCTACCTTTAACTCTTCCTTAGAAGGATATACAGCCATCATTTTCTCAAGGGTTCATGTCGGCAAGGGCAAACTGGCTAGAAGCCAATGTGAGATGTTCTTTAATTACATCAAACTTACTTGTAAAATTGATGTTCATCGTCTCGTCACTAATGCGAAACTACGTAGAGTATGAATCGAATGCATAGTAATACTTGAGTAGCTATCCAAGTAATTTTTTTTTTTATATTGTCGTAGAATTATATTGATATCTATTCAATTACGTGATTGAAGTTTGAGCTGATGTTTTCTATCCCATGAAAGTTGGATTTTTTTTAATGAGGTTAGTGACATGATGCGGTAAATATTTTGATCAATCGGAGTTGGTTTTTGCTGAGGGGTGAACCTCGAATAAGTAAAGCTTCAATATCCAAGATAAGACGTTGTACATTTGAGGAAGAGACATCGAAATGAGGATTCTCTAATTTGGGGAAAAGCTACATATTCGACTATTTATTGAGAGTTTCCCTTGGCATAAATGAATAGGCCTTTCTTCTGTCAGAGAATATCAGGTTATTATGAAATGGGCTTTATCGACCTCCTAAACTATTGTGGAGTAGTGCCCACGCTGCCTATTATTGAACTCACAAGAGGAGTATATGCGATTTGGACAGTGACTTCTATGTTATTCTTAACAATTCACTAGGGCAAATCATTGCTCCTTTTTTCGCCTATAAAAAGGAGAGAAAAAAGTAGGGTGTGCATGTGTTGTAAATGTTACTAAGGAGAGACGTTAGAGTGAAGCTAGTGGTTTATTAGAAAAGCTTCAAGAAAATTTTTATTGATATGAGAAATCTAACTACAGAGATCTAAACTGGGATGTCATAGTCTTTTGAAGTCTGCTGGCATTGTCACTAGTGGAGTAGAAGCAAAAAAATAGAGGTATTTTTTGTTACTATATAAATAATTAAGTGAAAATCTATGTAATATTTGGTGAGTTACTGAAGATAACCACTTAAAACTAGATATTATAAGTCGGTTTTTTTTTAAGACAAAATTTAGGTCTAGATATTGACATTGTAAATAGGCATCTCAATATATTCGAATTATGATCTTAAAAAAATATAGATAAGGAGAACCACCTCTCTACTTTCTAATGTGGAGCTACTCACCCCCTATATCTCTCTCACCAAGTTTAAAAATCTCATTAAGAGAATCACTCTTTTACTTTACAAAAAAAAAAAAAATCATCTCTCTACTCTCTTTGATTTTGAGTTTCACATTCTTTCTCTCCTTGGTGGTCATGGTTCTTTCTTTATTCTTTCTTTCAACAATTCTCATGCAAATTCTTCACTTTTTCTATTTATGCTCGATTCAAATTGATTCAATAAGAGCATAATTGTGATTCTCATGATCGAAGAAGGCGGAGAGTAATCGTCAGGCAATGTCTTAAGAGAAGTAAATCACTGGAGCAAAATGTCGCTCCTGGTAGGCTTTTAAACCGATAAATAGTGGTGACATGAACACCATGAATCTAAATAGTGTGATCCCGAATGTTAGATGTGCATTTAAAGGTAAAACCGTGAGGCTAATGATTGAAATTAGTGACCTCCGAGAAGTACTCAAATTACACAGTTTCTAAAAATCAAAATACTTAATACTTTTACATTTAGATCACGAGATGTTACAATGATCTATTATTCTATTGTATACCTGAAATCCTCCAAACTTATGCATCTACAACAATGCCTTCTAAAAAAAAAAAAAAATGCCTTCTAGATCTCAACCAACATGAAATTAAATTATTTTATGAGGTATCCTTTTCAAATTTAATGGGTTATTCCATTCTTAAAATGAAATTTTGCGGATACTGATGTTGACCCGAACTGACACGACGTGCTGCTTAACGGGTCAGACCCACCTCTGTAGTCAAACTGAACCGGGACCCGTTTTGTTCCCTTCTAGCTTGACCGCACTCTCCGGGCCTCTGGGCTGGCCCGGGCTCCACACACCACGAATTTGGGCTGGCATGTCGCACGGGGCCCACTTTATATTGAATCATGGCACTATTACATACATGTCACCTCAAATTTTCTATTTACAACTTTAGCATAGCTAAAGTTTCACTGTTGTATTATTAAATTATTCACATTCCTTAACTCTTGGCCTTTTAAAATTTAACTTTAAAAATATTAATATATTTTTTAAAATATAAAAATGATTTAAACTAGTTTAAAAATAATTAAATTTTATATTTTTTATTTCAAAAAACCAGTAAAAAATACAAAATTCTAAAAGAGAGAATAAAATTGTAATTTTTAAAAAGTCAAAATCAATTTATATTACTCAAATGAAATTTATCTATGAGGGGGCGTTTGGTTCAATGTTATCTTGATGTTATATTATGTTATCTAGAAAAAATAATTGTTTGATTTAATGACATCTAAAAATAATCTTTTATTAGATTATAAAATTATTCGTCAAAAGATGACATCTAAATGTCATGATATTTAAATTACATAACATAACACCAAGATAACATCGAACTATACGCCCCCTAAATTTTAATTTTTGTATGTCATGTCAAAGTTTTTTTTTTTTAATGACTTACCATGAACACCACAATTAGAGTGCCACACCTCAAAAGTTTCTATTTACATGCATGCTCATCAAAAGGCTTTTTTTTACCTAAAAAGTTGGATATTTACACAATTTTTTAAATTCTAAACCAAACTTAAATAATCAAATTTATTTTTGAATGAAATGCATGTAAATAATCGACTTTGGGTTTTTAATATGTAAATGAAGAACTTTCAAGAGGTATACATGTAAATACAAAAGTTTTAAATGATATGTGTATAAATAGAAAAGATAGTACGGCATTAAGGCATATATGTAAATAGTAAACTTTATGGTAGCATGAATGAAAAAATCCCTCAAATGTTTTGATTCGAGTTTGATTCAAGTTTTAAATGAAGTTAGATAATTGATTATCCTGCGACTAGAGGTGAGTTGTAGACACGAGTGTTTAATTTAGACATGATCGAAAAATACTCAAGACTTATCGAGAGAGAAGATATGATTGATCTTAGGGGCGTTTGGTTCAGTGTTATCTCAATGACAATGTTATTTAGATGTCATATTATCTAAATATCATTGTCATTCATCAATGGACATTTGTTTGGTTCAATGTTATGATATTAGAAAATATCAATGTTATCCAAATTTTTTTTATTTAGTTGGAAGTTATTAATATTATAATGACAAATTGATGGTGTTATCTTGAGATGTCGCCCAATTTGAGGTGACATCTAGATGTCAATGTATAATGACATTTTTGTAATTAATTATAATATTATTTAAAGATGTCATTAAACCAAACAATTACATTCTAAAGATAACATAACATAACATTGAGATAACACTGAACCAAACGCCCCCTTACTAATTTTGATTCTGAACTCGTATAATTTTCAGAAACTTTCAATTTATTTTTTATTCTTAAAAAATATTGTAGTTCTTTTAACAGAAATGACAGTAATTCCTTCTCAACTTTGCTATCTTTTAGTACCTTTAAATATTTTTCATCATTTTAGTGAATAATTTTTTCAACATTGTTTAAAATTGACAATTTTTTTATCAAATAATGAAAAGGGTAATTATTTCTATTTGAAGTATTTAAATGCTGCAAATTAAGATTTTTTTTTTTTGATGAAATGGAATTTAAGACACTGAAGCTGAATTCTAAAAAATTCAATGACCAAAATTGAAACACCAAATAGAATAAATAATGAGAAATATAAAGACAATAATATAAATTTACATAAAACCCCCAATATTGGAAAAAAAATACAAGTAAAAGAGAAAATTATTATATTAAAATAAGATGAGCATAGAGAGAGAAGATTGTTATTGAAGACTATAAGTTCTTCGAAATAATTTCATCTTAATATACGAAACATTATATATAATATACATAGAATGATACATATTAGGCCTCAACCAGAATTGAGTCATACTATCGACTCGGTACCTTTACTATTATCATATTATCTCAAAAATCTAATTCACATAATTTTTTTTTTACCAAAAATATGTCGCACTGTGAGCTCTTTGGGACAAATAAATAGAATTCAACTCGCTAAACTCTAATAAAAATTCGATGTCACCCAAAATGTAGAAACCTAAATGCATTTCACTCTTGCCTCTAAGATATGCTTGAATTTACATATTTTACTCGCCCTGTTTGACGCGAGGACCAAATTAGTATCAAAATTATCTAATGAATCAATTAGAAAATCAACCCAATGATCAGTTTCATTTGTGTGTAGCACGTGATGTATTACACTCAAATTCTATTGAAAATTTTACCCATAATTATCTCAAATAAAACTTAAACTAATAAAATAATTTCTCCTATTTATGCTAGCCCTACTTTTATATTTGATTTTTTTTTTTTGAAAACACTTCTATAATTGATTTTAAGTACAAGACATAGCGCACAAATTTTTAATATGAGAAACTCTACAGCTCGATGCTCAGTTCAGTAATAAGAAAAAAAAAGAAGATTTGATTAAAATTTTTAGTTATTTTTAAAAAATATATATGATATGAAATAAAGTAAGTTAATTATATTAAAAATTATGTAAGATATGAAATAGAATTGATTGATTTATTAAAAATTGTGTTGGATGTGAAATAAAGTGATTATTTAATGTTGAAATTTATGAAAGATGAGATATAAAATAATTTTTTAAGTTTTTTTAAAATAAATTTAAAATTTTGGTCATGACTAATTTTAGTCCATTGTCAAACAGGACCTAATAACTAATAACTAACAAATAAATTGGCAGATTATACTTTAGGATTTAATTTATTAGATAATTTATTAATCATTGAGACTTGTAATACCGACCGACTTTATAATAGTAGAACTCTTTCAACATTTGACACCAAATTGTGAAACTTTTCTCAATTATATGCACATTTATGGTGTTCTACTAATTTAAGGAAGATCGTTCTTCTAATTAAGGAAGATTCAGGTTCAAACTATTTTGTAACATTCAAATATAAAAGTATTGACTGTTTTGACTTCTAAGAACTGCATAATTTGAATACTTTCTTAATTAAAATAGATAATATTTTTATATTTAGATTATAAATATTACAATATAATGTCAGAATCAACCTCCTATAGTATGGTATAGTTCGAAGATGAACCAAAAGAAAATTAATGGGCTTTTAATAATTTGAAATCACAGAGAATTATGAGTGATCGCTAGAGTGATATCTATATAACTGAATTAAAATCACCAAAATAATAAACAATTCCCGCCAAACTTATAAATGAAAAAGCATAAAAATTAATCATTTTATATCGTAAAGAAAGAATATTTACTAAATTATATAAGTAAATAACGTGATCTCAAAAAATAGAAATAATTTTGTGATAAAATTATAAAATTAATGATAAAAATTTTCGTAATCAAGTGTGATTGAATTGAAATAATAATATAATAAATGATCGCTTAAAAATTAGTAAATTATGCAGTTTTTAAAATTAAAATAAATAATAATTTTATATTTAGATCGTACGATGATGTGATAATTTAGGGCCTGTTTGGTTGACGGCTTCAAGTGGTTTCAAGCGGGACGAAGACGATTTAATAAAATTAATTAGCCAAACAATTCTGATTCATCCCATAAATTTGAATCCGTTTTATAAGTATGAAACCGCTTCAAGGCCACGAAGCCGAAACCATCGAAAAGGTGGTTTCAGACTCGCGATCGCTTCTTCTTTTTTCTCAGATTTTTCAAAAAACATATCTGGGGATAAATTTGGTATTTTTTTTAAGGCTAAAATTAAGGAAT
The DNA here is from genome assembly GCA_019297695.1 of Apostasia ramifera. Taxonomy (NCBI): domain Eukaryota; kingdom Viridiplantae; phylum Streptophyta; class Magnoliopsida; order Asparagales; family Orchidaceae; genus Apostasia; species Apostasia ramifera. The sequence continues at coordinate 21,167 of JAEMOT010003320.1, read as the reverse complement.
AATTAAATCTGATAAATTTAAAATTTAAAAAATAATAACAAATTATCTTTTGATTCATAACCACATCCCTTAAATATCTCAAATTTTGATATATATCCTCGTGAAAATTTTAAATTAATAATATTCAAATAAATTATAAAATTTTGAATAAATATTTTTTATTTACTTTTATTATAAAATTTATATATTTTTATTATTTTTGAAATTTTATTGTAAGATGAAGTAGTTTCTAAATTAATATTCATCCAAACAAAAATAAATTAAAATAGATTCAAAATTAGTTTCAAGTTACTTTTTATCCAAACAAAATTTAAATTTGAAGCTGCTTCATTTATCTGAAACTGCTTCAAACTTTGAATCCGATTTTATTTATTTTGAATATGAATCCGCTGTCAAACAGGCCCATAATTTTTTAAGTGAAACCAGAGAAGTTGTGTGAATTCAAAATTTGAAAGACCAAAAAAGAAAGGCGAGCAACAAAGAGCATAGCAATGGCGCGAATTAAAGAGAGATTGAAGCCAGTGAGAAAGAAACAAACTTCGTAAAACACAAGCAAAAGCAACAGCACCGCTGACAAACTATCAGTCCTTCCTTTCTTCCTTCTTCGTCTTCTTCCTCTCCACTTCCTCCTCTGTACACACAGCGGAATCATGATCTCGCTTCTCCTCCTTTTTATTACCCATCCCACGATTCAAGCAAAGAAAGAGCAAGAAGATCAACTACGAAGAAGAAGATAGCACCAAAAGTACAGACAAAAACATCAAGGCGACGCATCCATGGACTTCGTCTTCTTCCTCCCCCCCACAATCGCCGAATCCCTCTCAGAGATCGAGGGCGTTGGGTCCTGTGCAGTATTTAAGATACGGGTTCCATACCCACTGGACCAAGAACTTCCGCCCGCCGACGCCGTTAAGGTTGTAGGACCCCCCGCTCCGGCCGTCCACCAGTAGCTGCCCGGTGTACGCGCCGCCGCCACCGGTGCCGTAGATCCCCTCGCAGAGATCGGCGATTTCCGTCGGAAAAGACGGGTCTCCGCCAGCGTACCACGCGTTGATCAATGGGTTCGACGCCATTTCCGCTAACTCGTGTCCTATGACGCTCACCATGCCGTCGACCCCGACGTCTCCATTCGGGGCCCGCTCCGGCTGGCGGCCGGGAACGTAGGCTGGAATGGCGAATGGGTAGGCGCAGACCTCCGGGCACCGGCCCCCGGAGTTCCCCACCCAAGCGTACGGCAGCGTGTAGCCCACAACGGAGGGGAAGGTGAAGTAGTGGAATCCGCAAACGCTGCCGCAGAAACCTTCCATCTCGACGTCCGGCGAGGTGAGGAGGAGGTAGAATCCGCCGCGTGGGTTCACCGGCAGCGGCCGATTGCGGGCGCTGACGGCGGTGCGGACTATGGATTGGACCGAGAGTCGCGTGAGCCGCTTGCCATGGGAGTAGCGGCGGTCGTTCTTCTCGGAGCCAAGGCGGACGACGGCGGTGATGTTGGAGCCGGTTTGGTCGGTGTAGAGGCGAACGGTTTTCCACCAGCCGGCGACTGATGGGGCGGGGGCTTTGGCGCCGGTGGAGGGGGTTATGGAGCGGATGAATGCTCGGATGATGCGCTTCTGGGAAGGGATCCATGCGCCGTACCAGATGGGGTGAACGGTTATGTTGGCGGTGAGGACGGGCCCCATGTGGTACTGGAGGTGGACGAACTCCGACGAGCCCTCGTACTTCTTCGAGGAGCCGAGATTGGGATCCGGCACGCCGGAAATGGCGGTTGGTTTGGTGACGTTAAGGAAGAGCGTGGGCCATGGCCTCCAGGCCTCGGCGGCTTGGATGGCGGCGCCGGTGAAGACGAGGAAGAGTAGGAAGGAGGAGACTACAAGGCGCATTGGTGATTCTCAGGCCGTGGCTTCTGCGAGAAGTGTGGATTAGGGGAAGAAGACGAAATACAGAAGTAAGCTCTCTGAGCTTTTATAGCTATTTTTGGTTGAAAAAAAAAATGAGTTTCTATATTTTATTTTATTTTATTTTTTAAAATTTTGCAGTAAATAAATAAATTTTAGTAGTGTGTAATTAATTTAGAGAATTATCTGTGAGATTGACTAATTTCATCTCAATTTTTCAAATTCTTTCACATAAATTAGATTAGAGTCGGGACTCGACTTGAAATCAGATCTGATTTTAAATAAAAATTATCAGTAAGATTGATCCTGACCTCCTAAAAATAGTGGCACAATTGTAACCTTTTTATTATGAAGATGGTAAAAAAAAATAAATTTTGAAATTATTTTTTTTACAAATAATAGAGCAAGTTTAAAATAATGAAAAATTATATTTAAAATTATTGTATCAAATTTGAGATATGATGTCATCAATATGAGTCTAGCTCCTCATTACTCAAGGATGTTGATCATGAATGAAGATTTGAGATCTTCAAAGTTTTTTTAATTTAGAAGAATAAAATTTTTGAACATATTATATTATTATTACGTAAATTTATTGTACGATGTAAAATCTCTTTTTTTTTAACAAATAAGAAGGCTACATAAAAATATAATAAATTACATTTAAATAATTATCATTTAAACTTCAAGATAAAATATGACTTGTATAGCCCATAGCACTTTAGTTCTTAATGAACGAAAGTCTGAGGTCTCTAATGTTTTTTAATTGTGGGGAATGAAATTTTTGAACTCACCACTGGGTTGGCTCGTACTCTGATAGTTTAGTTGTTCGGTCAAAATCGTGACAATTTTTTTCTTCATGGAAGTCGTAAAGAGCAAAGTTCAAAGCTATTTTTTAGTCAAAATTGTACAATTTAATTCAAACTAATTAATTATGATTTTTTAGCTACATTGAAAATTTGAGATCTCCTATAATCAAATTTTCTTATTCTATTGTTCTCTTTCAAATGTTTTTCTAATTTTTTAGCTTTTTGGGATATTATGTTTCAGATACTATATAATTAGTTGTGTTTCGTTTGCATTTAAATTTTTTTATTTTTTTTCACCTTTCATTTTTTTCTTTGAAATGAAATTTATATTTGCCAATGTTGCAATACAAATCAAAGAACCAATTTTGAATCAATCAAATCAAATTGTAACCTTTAAATTTAATTAATATTCTATTCATATATTATATTAATATGTCTGAATGATCGATCATAAAATTTAGCTAATAAGGATAGGCTTATAAATAATTTACATTATTTAATCTTGCTCTCAAACTTCATAATTGAAGTAAATTTATATGCTTAAATTTGAGTATTTATATGAGAAATGAGTATATCCGAAAGAAAGTTGGTGCTGCACCAATTGAGGATAAACTTAGTGAAAGTCGACTTAAATGATTTGAATATTTAAATCGCAGACCGATTGAAGCTCCAGTTAGAAAAATTGAGTTATTGAATTTTGCCCATATACAAAGAGGAAGGGGGAGACCAAAGAAGACATAGCAAAAAACTATAAGGAGTGATCTAAGTTACTTAAACTTAGATAAAAATTTGATAACTGATAAAGCGCAATAGAAATAAAGGATTCATGTAGCCGACCCCACTTAATGGGATTAAGGCTTGGTTGTTGTTGTTATTGTTGTACAGTTTCAGAAAAAATGCAGGTCAAATATGTACTCAAACAAAAGGGGTTAAAAATTTAAAATTGGACCTATGTAAAATGTACCCTAAAGTTGGTACACCCCAAAATAAATTTGAGTGGAAGGGCGCCATTGCGCCGTATCAGCCCGGCATGACCTTACTAATGGATGACAGATGGATGGAGGCTTCCTTCGTGCCTTGCTGTCATGTGGCCCCCACTCGTCCATCTCTTTTATAACCCATCCAGCACTGGTTGTATGCTATTCGATGCGAGGATTCATCCTATCGCCACGCGTCCGAATTACTTGAAATCACCAGGTCCCACAAGGTCTTTACACGTGGCCGTTATCCAGTCGTTTATTTTGCAACATCATGTGTGGTGGACTGTCGTCTAGGTGTACGTGAAAATAAAGCTAGGCGGCTTGTATGGAGATTAGCGTTGACTGATTGATTGAATGGACGGCTGCGATCGAACGAGGGAATTCTAATTATGGCATTTTGTTATTTTGTTGAGTTGTGGAAATTTATGTACCATTTTACCTTTCTGCCCTCGTCTCGGAATGAGAAAAAAGAAGGCGAGGATGGTGGAGCCCTTGTCCGGCGTTCGTGGGAAGCCGAATAATTGCACTTGTCACCGTCGGTAAGTTTACCGGTACCATTTTGGTTTTTTTTTTTGTATTATGATCCTTCTGGTCATTGTTTTTTTTTTTAAAACATTTTGGTTACAGTTACCCAGCCGGCCAACACGACGGGCCTTTTTATTTACAAATTTTAATTTTAAATTAAGTTAAAATTAAATTTAAATAAAAATATTTTTTATTAAAATTATAAATCATATGAAAAAAAATTAATTATTATATTATAATATAAAAAATATAATATAAACCAGTTATTATTTTCATATGTATTTAAAATATAAAATAAATTAACTATGAAACATAATATACCTATTTAAAATTAAAATAAATTAATTTTAACTTGTCAAATTTGTCGTGTTATTTAAGGTATTTATAATTTTCTATAGTTTAGCTTATCTGAACTTGTATTTGATTGGAGATATTTTTTAAAAATATATTATTATTATATATATATAATGTAAAATAAATTTTATTTTTAATTTAAAGATTTATTTAAGATATAAAGTAAATTTAAATTTTTATATTAAAGTTAGTGTTATATTTCTCTTGTAGGATTGAACAAAAAAAGCAAATTTTCACATGAAGGATTTAAACAGATGATTTTTGTTATTATCTAAAAACATTTTTATCCATTTATCTATTAAAATCAATATTTTTTTTTCCTTTCACGCCTCCTCCCCCTCAAGTGATCTTCCTCCCTCCCACTCTCTCTCCTACCCCTATTTGTCTACTCTCTTTCTCGCGTTCCCTTTTTCCCTCGCTTTTATGTACATTAGTATTTTCTCTCTATCCCTCTCATCTCCAGAGTTTTAGAGCTACTGGAAATCACCATCATCGATTGTCACTACCAGTGACTGCAATGCCATTCACTTGGATATTAGCAACTTTTCAAAATCAATATATGTGAAATGAGAGATAAGAAAAAAATAGTAAAGCTGAAAAAATTATAAATTAGATAAAATAATAAAAATAAAATAAAAAATGTGAATAATATAATGGTAAAATGACGGTAATATAATATTAGATAAACTGTAGAAATTTATTAAAAAAATTGTTAATAATATAGATCAAATTATAATTATAACTAAATTTTAGGAATTTATCTATTATTTACCCTTTATTATATCATGCAAGCTTGTTCTTATTCTATATTATATAAAAGAAGATGGAGTGTATATAACATAGATTAACTAGTTAATTTTTAGGGATATTTTCACATGAAACAGAAAAATTATACAAAATTATACATTTTACTAATATTTTTCAAAAATTAGATACAACAAACATAATTATTTAAATATTATACACTTCAAGCCTGCAATTAAATTCTTTGAGCATCAAATCTGGATAATTTATTTTCATTAGTATCTAAATGATTTTTTTTTTTCAAAATTTATTAGCAAATTCAAATTTTCAAGCTAGCATCAAATTTTTTTCTTCCTCTTCTCTATAATTTTAAGTGTTATATGTAATTTTTTTAAATATTAGTAAAATGCATAATTTCATATAATTTGAGTGTGTAAATTTTATTTTAATTCAAAACTGGGTAAATTACATCAGGGTATCTTTGTTCTGGCTCTCATTGTGAATAAATCTCAAGCGCTTCAGTGGGACTAAATAATAAAATATTAATAATAATTTTAAGCCCAACTTTGATAAACTTCAACTTGTTCATAAATTAATATTGTCAAGTAAATATTTCATTAGATATAATATGCAATTTACGCTAAATATTTTTTTTTGTACCATTTGCTTGCAACAATTTATTTTTAATTTTATTAAAATTAAATTTAAATAAAGTTATTTTTTTATTAAAAATAGTGAATGATATAAAATAAAATTAATTATTATATTGAGATGCGTAAGGAATGTAATATTAGTTAGTTATTATTATTTTTTAAATTCTAAAGATAATTATTATTTTAATATATGTATAATATGTGATATAAAGTTAATTTTTTATTTTAAATTATGTGTATAATATAAAATATAATTAATTTTTAATATTGAATTTTATATGTGATGTGATATAACTAAATAAAATTAACTTGAGCTAAACAAACATGCTTAACATAAATTTTATAAAAATGATTTATGTAGTATAGTATATTAAAATTTATGTAACATATATTAAAATATATTAATATAAATTTATGCAATAATAAACATGTGTGCACATAAATACTATTTTTTTATACACACATAAATAATTGTTTTTTTTAATTGAATTCTTGTTAATTTGAGCAATAAAGAAAAAATATTTTTCTCTAAAGAAAATTCATTTTGCTTGTGATTCTTTTGCAAATGAATTAAGAAAGAAAATTAGTTATCTTACTGATATGAATTAAGATTTTTGCATGCGAATTGATGTAATTATTAAAGAGAATGAATTGCTTAAAATAAAAAATAAGTTGCACGATTCTAAGACTAAGAAATATATAAAAAATAATAATAAAAATTTTTATTTGAATATTATGTCTTATATTACTTATAATTTTTTTCAAAAATATGAACATATTACACGTATTCGTAGAATAAAAATATTCATGGTTGCATTTAAAAATCAAGCAACTACCAACTGCATAAGGCTAAAGCCCTAACGGCATAACCCTCGAGTAAGTTCCCCGGCATCGATTGTGATCTCGACCGGAAGTCAGCTGCCCTGTGCCGCCTCCCGCCGCATCTTTATTTCCGGCGTCCAATTCGCCTTTTCGCCGCTTTCTTCTTCCTTGTGACGGTCGCTCTCGCCGCCCTTTTCTCCACTGCGGAGTCTCGCCGCGCCGCAGCCATAATCTAGATACAGGAGGTCTTTGGGGCCGCCGTCTTCTCCGTTTCCCCATCATGTTCTCTTCTCCGAGGTCACCTTCAGCCGCTGTCTTTTCCAATGTGAGCTTCACTTCCTGGCGGACTTCACTAGAGGTATATTTAGCTATTTTAATTGTTAAGCTTGGACATTTGATTATATGCAATGTATGGTTCTTCCCTATTTCATTTTTTCCCTGCCTCTTGTCCATTCTGCTAAAGGCAATATCTCTATCAAGGGGATTTGTTTTTTGCTTTTTGCTTTTTGCCACTGTGCAGTAATAGAAGAAGAGCAGCTACAATATTAGGAAATATTCTTTTAATATCTACCCTTTAAAATGTTTGTTTAGTTCATATTATGTGTTGTATGAACAGAATTTGCATGTTTGTGTGGGTTCTATTATTTGTATACTTAGTAAGGGTTTAATGTTTCTATATCATTCTATTAAGGGCTTTAATTTTTCTATTTAGTTGATTTTTTAGTCCTTTTTAAGGGATTACACTTAGAATCTGCAAGAGTGTGTCTGTTAAGGAAAAAATTTGCCACATCATCCAAACTTGACACATGACAGATTTAGGCTAATTCATTGTCTGGTGACTTGAATTACGTTCCCGAGCAGATTCAGAGGACCTGTTCGAATTATACCTCAGAGCCGAATAGCTTGGAGACAGTTGAACACTATCAGGTGAACAGATTCTTAGCTAGCAACACTTGTCACTTCATAGCCTTGTCCTTATTGTACGGCACCTAGCCTCAGAGTATGGGGGAGGTATTCGTCATTAGGTCTCGGCCTGATAGGCGGCATGGGCAAATCGTATTGCCGCCCATCCTGTCTAGGTTTGCACATTAACGAGGGCCATCAAATCCTACTTAATATCACCTCGTCTAGTTGTTTCGCCTTGATCCACCAGGAGGATGCAGTCATCGTTACTTTGCCAACGATTGAGAATAAAGTGAAGAGCAAGACTCACAGGGACCGTTTGACTAGGGTTGGCAAAACAGGTTGGAGAGTCGAGTTCAACCTGAACCTAAATTCAACCTGACCTGAATAGCTCAATTCGAATCCGACCTGTTTATAAAAATGGGTCAAGATCAATGACTTGAATCCAACCCAAATGATAAATAGGTCAGGTCAACACGCTTATCTGACCCATTTATAGAACATATATTGATAAATGGGTACCCTGAGCTCGACCCATTTAATAAATAGGTCAAAATTCATGACCCATACTCGAAATTTGGGTTGTGTTCGGGTTGGATCATATTTTGCTAGCTCCATGTTTGACCCACTAGGTGAAGGCCAAGCGGTCCCGAGAAGAGTATAAGGTGCCAAGCTATTCAGCCCCTCGCCACAAGAACATTCCTTTCGCTTACTCAGTCTTGACTTCAACTTCTGCTACAGCCAAAGAAATATTCAACATGTTGAAGACCAAGGGCTTTGTTAAGACCATTTCGAACATCAACCTGCCGCGACAAGGCCAAGATCCTACTCAGTTCTGTGAACTACATGGCACGTATGGCCATATTCTCGTTGAGTGTTGTAGGTTGCGTGAACTGATAAAGGTCCTAGTCGAAGTTGTGCATCTGTTTGAATTCCAATTGCTCGAGCGACCCTCTCCATAGTAGCCAAACTATAATCAGGGACGGCACCCGGTCAGTCGAAGGCTTGAGGGAAGAAGCCGATCATGAGTACTCTTTGAGCAGTGTCTTCCCAGAGTACTCCACTTCTTTGAGTGGTGTCTTCTCTACGTAGGTGTGCCCCTCTCTTCTTCCTCTACCCGACATTACCTTTTCTATAGAGAACCTTTTAGGCGAAGGCACAACAAGCGATTAACTAATCGTCATATCCACTGATGTCAGCTAATTTCACCTCTACCGGATCCTCGTTGACACAGGAAGTTCGGTCGACATCCGTTACGCCAATACTTTTTTGTAGATGGACCTCCCGAATTGCGTTCTTTTGCCTTCAAGGGTAACAGTGATGAGTTTTGTTGGTGACCCCTATTGACCTGTTGGCTAGATTACTCTCCTAGTTACTCTCGAAGAAGACGTCAAGACCGTCACTTGAATAGTGAATTTTATTGTCATTGATGTTGCCTCCGAATATAATGTCATCTTTTCTTTTTGATAAGAAATATAATGTCATCTTTGGCTGACCAACCATCGCATCTTTCCGTATGGTTGCATCTACATTATATTCTTGCTTGAAGCTTCCCACTCCAAAAGGCATCGCTACCATTCAAGCAGACCTTACTCAGGTGAAAAGGTGCATAACTATAGCAGTTGGACTCTTTAAAGAGAGTGTAGGTTCCAAATTGGTGCCCACGGAAAACGAAAGGAAATACTTGTATCTGTATCTGATAAACAAAAAGGTGTCTTACGCACTTGTATCTGACAAAGAAAGGAAATAATTGTATTATAAAATTTAAATGAGAGTTAAAAAGAGATGTTAGTAGCCCTTTTTTCTCTTATATGGATGTATTTGCTTGAAACTCTTCTGATATGCTCAGCATAAGTAAAGGGATAGCTGCTCACAAACTGAGCATTAAAGTAGGGCAAAAACCTGCGAGACAGAAGAAGAGGTGCTTCGGAGGCAAAAAACAAAAAACAATCAAAGAAGTCGAAAAGTTCACTTTGCTTGGCTTCATTTGTCAAGTCCAATATTCTAAATGACTCGTGAACGTAGTTGTAGTTAGGAAGGAAAACAACAAACAGTGAATATGTGTAGACTTTACTGACTTGAACAAAGCTTGCCCGAGGATTCATATCTTCTGTCGAAGATCGACAAGTTGGTGAATTTCATAGTTGGCAGTTCGACTCTTAGCTTCCTTGATACCTTCTTCGGCTATCATCAAATTCTTATGGCCCTAGAAGATGAAAAGACCTTGTTCATCATGGACTAAGTGGTGGGGACACCACGATCGACCGTCGATTCATTCTTGGCAGAGTTTACCGTCGACGGCCGAGATCTAGTCACCCTGCTTTGATCTGGATCGATTGACTATTAGGACAGATTTGGAAAGATGGATGCTGCGGATCGCTGACTCGATGGATTGAAAATCTCTCATTCATTCTGATTGATTGGAGATTTCATTTTGGGATGATTTTATTTTTCGCATTTATTTTGTATTAGTTTCTATTTCTGTAATTGTTATGTTAGCTATGTTATCTGGTATTTTCTCGTTTGTGAGAAATTTATTATATTATGTATTTTTTCTTTATTGAGTCAGTTTGTATGGAAGTCTATATAAACGCCTTCCTGTTACTCTTATTTTTCTAATGCTGAATAAATTTGACTTGTGTTTTCCTTGGAATTATTTGATTCTGGAATGAATCGATATCCTGGATAGGGAAGGGCTTGGGCCTTGGGTGAGAATCCCTAAACTCCACCCGCTCCAGCTCCTCCACTCTGGGTCGATTCCATTCATCTTACATCTCTCAGCATTCACCGCACCTCATCCTCGTCCACCCCGCCTGCTCGTTTGCGTTCTTGGATCTAGCTCGTCGACTCCGATTTGATGTGATCGCATCATCAGGTTTCCACATCACGCGCCCGCGCTAACTACGTCGACTTGAAACCACAGCTCCGCTCGACGCTGTCGAGCGCGCCCAGTTTGCTGCTCCACGCGCTGTTTTGCACGTGCTNCCCGCCCCCACCCGCGCTCGCGCCCGCGCGCCCTCCCGCGCCTGCACCCGAGCCTTAAATATTTGGGGAAATTACATCGTGGTCCCTGAATTCTCTTACTTAGGTATGAATTTCAACAAAGCCTTTAACCTGGTTAAGTCGAATAATCTGGATTTTTCTACTTGCTTGTGATTTGCTCGAATTTGTTCCACATGTGCGACCTTTTATTATTGAGTGAATTTAAATTACTGTTGGTTAAATATTGTGAGATCCTTAATCCTGTTCCCCGTTTTTGATTTGTTGAAAACCGAATTGCACCCTAATCGGAATTGGTAAATTTTCAATTATCTTCGATCTAATTTATTTAAAATTTTGAAAGGAATCTGTTTTGCGGGCTTAATTAATTTTTCAGTCATTATAAAATTATTCTCTGATATTTAATATTAGTTTGTGAATAATCTATTTTGTAAGATTGTTTATCTCTAAGTTGCATCATCATTCATCTATCCTGCATCACTAAGGGACCTTCTGGTACAAGGTGACGCTCTTTAACTTGAAAGATCATGGTGTTACCTATTGAAGGATGGTAGATAAAGTTTTTTTGCCATCAACGAGAGCGAAATTTGGAGGCCTATATCAATAACATATTTATAAAAGGCTTTATGTTCGATCAACACCTCAAAGACCTCGAAAAGACATTCTAAACTCTTCGGGAGAACAATATGAAGCTAAATTCTGACAAGTGCCAATTCGCACTACCCTCAAGTAAATTCTTGGGATTCATCATGTTTATTCGAGGAATCAAGGCGGACCTTAATAAGATCAAAGCCATTCATATATACATATTAGAAATATCTATATTTTATCACCAATAATAATGAGAAATATTAATATAAAATTTTCCTTACAATTAGTTAACGGATCTTATAATATCACACATACTATGATAATACTATTTAAACATCATAAATATACACAATAAAAAAAATAACATTTTAGTTTCACATACTTATTGTAACATCTCACCGTCACCCTTGTGTTTGATCTGCACTTGAAAAAATAAGTCATTAATTGACTCAGTAGGTAAATCTAATCTAATATATTTAATAAAATTGTTGTACTCATCACAATAGGTGACTCACACATAGTCACCTTTGATGATCATGATTACCACGTGTAGCCGAAAACTATCACTGGATGTCGTCACATCAATATTATTATCGAGCTCGAACTATGATGGGCATAATCGTGAAGAGAAATAAATTCACTTTCTTTCTCATTGCATTTATCAATCTCATTATATCGTCATATGTTATAAAATTAACATTAATTGATTACATATATCGTATAACTTAATTGCACTTAAAAGCAGTATAATTAATTTATCATAATCAACCACCTCATATAAGAATGGTATTGAACAATGATAAAATCATTCAAGCACGAGGAATGAGTCATAGCCACATAATTAATATATATAACTCAAAATATAATATTTTATCTTTGACAAATTAATTTATAACACATCAGAGTAGGTCTGCCTACTTTTGGCTGTCTGACAACCTATTTTCAACAAAAATACATGAATTTACATTCGTTCCTTTTTAATTATTTAGCTTTTATTTCACTTATAACTCTAGTTTTTTTCTTTGTACTTAACAGTTAATTATAAATATTATTATCATGTATAAATTTGTTGTATAGCTCTTTCATAAAATAATTAAATTTGATTTACTTTCTAATAATACTTCAGTCGTGTGTATATATATATATTCCATATCTTTATAATTTTCGCTACACAAATATAATGTTATTGAATCAATATTATGATTTTTGTTATGATTTTGTTAATTATCTCTTAATTTTTCACTATTCACTTGTATGCCAGTAATTCAAATTACATTTCACTATTATCCCCCTGCCCTTCCTTTCTTTTGCACATATGAATGCTTGAGCTATGCACGCAAGGTTTAAATGAGATGGGACATCAATAGTAATTTTTCCCTTCCTACAAATTCATGAAAGTATGAGATATACAACTTTAATTTAAGATTATTATTGATGTTTCCCTCACTCCACATCTCACCCATTCATTGTAAGCACGCGGTATAACACATTACTATTAAGTATCACTTACTCTTGCTAAGCGTGAGCTATATAGCACAGTCTTTGAGGTAAGGGAGAGATATTAATGATAATTCTTCTCTCTTCCTCCTACTCTCAAAAAACATTCAATCTATACATTAATGAGGTTTAAACTATTGTTGATATATCACTCTTGTTGAATGCGTGAATTTTAATGTATTTTTGATACTTAACTCTGTGATTCATTAGAAGCGTGAGCTATAGCATATGAATTTTAGATTACTTTTTTGTATCTCCCATCTTCCTTTACCAGAAGGCATGAGCTATACCTGAGTTGAGAAAGAGAGAGATTAATAATAGTTTTTTGTTCTTCCCTCCTCACTAAAAGCATGAGCTAAGCATAAGTTTTTTTTTTTTGATTTTGAGCTAAGCATGAGTATGAAATTACTATTATTGATGCTTTCCTCTCACCTTCCCTTTCGCTTTTGTTGACATTGTGGGATGTAGTACTCATGCTTTAAATAACTATTTCCTTCGTCTGTCCATCCCATAGCAGATGTGTAAGTTGCAACCCAAGCTATAGCATGTAAGTTTTAGGTTATAACTGTCTTCTTTCATTGTCAAAAGCATATACTGTAACACAAGTTCAATAATCTCTCCCTTCTCCTTACGCATTAAATTTTGCCTTTTCACCGCACATAAGTTTAAAATAAGGGAATGAGAAACTAATAGTAAATCCTCCCTTCATCTTTTATTAATATCTATCTATTATTGTATATTAAAGATACCAACAAGCAGGTTAAATTTTACCTTTCCCATTTTACCCTTTAAAGCTTTCGAATTATTCGATTTTGCACTTTATATTTTCTTTAATTATGGTTGTAACGGCTAAAGTAGGTTAAAAAAGTGAAAAGATAGATTAAAATGTAAATTACACTAAGCTCTCAGAGAGGACATGTGTATAAGAGAGAAAGAAAGGAAATGGAGAAAGAGTGCCATCTGTGCTTTGCAGAAATAAAAAGCATGTGCGGGAGAGAGAAGAGAGAGAACGGGAGATAGAGAGAGAAAAGTGTGACATCCCGAAATTTGAATTGAGGTTTAAAGTTTAAAGCTGATTTGAACTGAAAAGAAAAAATTTTGGACCTATTTATAAGAGGTTGGAAACAGAGGGACCAAATTGTAATTGCGCCAAATCAGATAAGGGCAGCCGCTGAACCCCTTTTCTCCGCTTCTTCCGCGTGTCGCGTGACACACGCGTGGCCGCCCGTCCTTCTTTCTCTCCCTCCCTCTCGGTCTCTCTTTTCCGCTAGGGTGCCGACAGCCGGGATGTCATAGATGGTATCAGAGCAGTTGCGAACCTATACTGAGATGTGGGTAGATATAGTGGGTTGCACTCACAAATCACTATAGTTTACAATAACTAATGAGTATATGTGATGTGATGTGATGTGATGTTATGTGACATGTAAAAATGCTTATTTTATGGTTGAACTTATGTTACAGGAATTATTCTTATTGCTCAAAATGATTTGTTCTATGCTTGATTTCTGATTACGCTTCATGATTGATAGTTATGAAATGCAATGTTGAGTACTATACTGAAATAAATGTATATAAATATAAATATTAAGAGCATGATGATGTGTATTTTAAGCATATTTGAGTTGTTTACCAAGTTTAAAGGCAGAATATGATCTGTGGACTTAGAACAACTAGATGTGACTATAAAGATGTTTTAAGATCGACAATGAATTAAAAAGGGTTTCTTGACGTGTTTATGTCTCTGCCTATGCTCGAGCTATGCCAATGCCAGATGTGATGTACTTTGGTAATCTACCAAAATGTTGGGGATGGTTGCCAAGATGTGTAACAACCTGCTATGGTTGTATGTTATGTAGCACTCCTCTAGATGTTTTAGGAGTTGCTAAGGATCCTATGTATATGTGATGATGAAAAAGCGATAGTTGTGACATAAACTAAGAAACCAGGGTCCAAAAGATAAAAGTGTAAAGAATAAAAAAGGATTTACAGTGTATGATCATTATTGCATGCAAATGTGACATCAACAATTATTTTATGGCTGTATGTGATGGAACATATGATGTGTTTTTGTTTATTATTAGTTTTTTTACCTGCCTTTGAGTTATCCCTTAACTAAGGATGAACATGAATAAGTGGAGATTCTGTCATGAAAGTCAGTGGTTGCAAATTTCGAGGTTAAAATTTTTCAAGGTGGGGAGAATTGTGACATCCCGAAATTTGAATTGAGGTTTAAAGTTTAAAGCTGATTTGGACTGAAAAGAAAAAATTTTGGACCTATTTATAAGAGGTTGGAAATAGAGGGACCAAATTGTAATTGCGCCAAATCAGATAAGGGCAGCCGCTGAACCCCTTTTCTCCGCTTCTTCCGCGTGTCGCGTGACACACGCGTGATCGCCCGTCATTCTTTCTCTCCCTCCCTCTCGGTCTCTCTTTTCCGCTCGGGTGCCGGCAACCGGGACGTCACAAAAAGGGTGGGCGGAAGTGGGTGGAAGAGAGAAGAGAAAGAATGAGTGATAGGATAATTATATGGATAAATTATACTCGGGTCCCTAAGTTTAGCATTTAATAATGCCCATGTTCATGTTTTCAAAATTATAATATTGGGGTCCTTGAGTTTTAATATAATTATCAAATAGGTTATTTTCTAATTTTTTATTATTAAAATTTTTTACAATTACCATTATACTCCCCCCTCTCTCGCTCGCCCTGATCACTGTGCGCGTATGAGGCCACATGGCCGGCACCCCTCTCGCATGCAGTGTAAGGCCACAACGCCAGCCGCGACATGGTCACTAGCCGCACCACTGTCGGTGTTCGTTAGCCTTGCGACGCGGGCGAGGCATGATCACCGACAACACGCGCGCACAGTGATTTGGGCAAAAGAGAGGGGTGTATAATGATAATTATAAAAATATTTAATAATGAAAAAATTAAAAAATGATTCATTTGATAATTATATTTAAACTTAGTGAATCCAATATTATAATTTTGAAAATATGAACATGTACGTTATTAAGCCTTAAATTCAAGGACCTGGATGTAATTTACCCCAACTTTAATACATGATGAGATAAACCTCTTTATCATCTAGTTGATGAAGGATGCTAGGAGGATGATGGCCATTTGCACTAAACTCAGGTGAAAAAAGATCTAACAATATGTATGATATGCACCTTGTACTTTTCTCACATATTTCTTTATTTTTTTTCCTTTATGTTTGTCTGCTTCAGCTAATAGCTACACTAGAGGAAGTTCTTGTGATGCAGGGCCAGATCACCAACGCTAGTGACTTCGTTATAATTTTTGACTTCGAGCATAGATTATAATAATTTATTATATTGTATATAGTTATCTTTATTTCTGCATATTTTATTTGAGTCATTATGAATCAAATATTATATTTTTAATGTCGGTGGGAATACTTATGAGTTTTGTATATGTTTTATTTTCAGTACAAGTCAGTTTGAGTTGGAAAAGTTCAATTGGAATCAAATTGGGTTCGATTTGAGTCCAGTTTGAATCATTTATGGGTTAGTCAAGCTTTTAAAAAGGGAATGGACCTATTTGTAAAAGAAAGAAAGCTGCAAGCTAAATCATAATTTCCCATTAAAATCCTTAAAAATGGTTTCAGCTTAGATATAGAAGCCATTGTAGCTCGCTCGGTCTCGATCCACGACGCTGATTCCGCCGGATTCGACGGTTCTACTAGCCGGCCACGCCATTCTTCACCACCAGCTTCTCCGGTATGTGCAAAGGCACGATCCCCGCAGACGTCGCGCTCAACTGGCAACTCTTCATCATCCTCTTCTATAAAGCTGGGGTTTGGGATTGTGAAAGGAGGCTGCTTGTGATGAAATTTTCATCGGAGTTTGAGTTGAAAAGAGCTTTCTTATTCTTCTGTTGACTTGCGTAGGCGGCGCTAGTTCGGATTAGGAATGCAGAGAGACTGCAGGTTTCCTATTGGTGCTTTTGGTTTTTTTAATTTTGGTTTTTTTTTTCAAAGTTCACATATTTTCATTACAATAACAACCAAGCCTTAATCTCACTAGGTGGGGTCGGCTACATGAATCCTTTATTTCCATTGCGCTCTATCAGTTACCAAATTCTTATCTAAATTTAAGTAACTAAGATCACTCCTTATAGTTTTTTGCCATGTCTTCTTTGGTCTCCCTCTTCCTCTTTGTACATGGGCAAAATCCAATAACTCAATTTTTCTAACTGGAGCTTCAATCGGCCTACGACTTAGATGTCCAAACCATCTAAGTCGACTTTCTCTAAGTTTATCCTCAATTGGTGCAACACCAACTTTCTTTCGGATATACTCATTTCTCATTTTATCCTTTCGTGTATATCCACACATCCACCTTAACATCCTCATTTCTGCAACATTTATTTTATTTGTATGTTTTTTCTTTGCAGGCCAGCATTCAGCACCATATATCTTCGCTGGTCTTACTACAGTTTTATAAAATTTACCCTTGATTCTGGATGGGATTTTTCTATCGCACAATACACCAGAAGCATTTCTCCATTTTACCCATCCTGCTTGAATTCTGCTAATAACGTCATTATCTATTTCGCCATCATTTTGTATAATTGATCCAAGGTATCTAAAGTGCTCACTCTTCTTAACAATTTGATCACCAATTGTCACATCTCCAATATAAGTATTTCTTTCTTGACTAAATGTGCACTCCATATATTCAGTTTTTGATCTACTGAGATGCAAACCTTTAGATTCTAGAGCATTCCTCCAAAGCTT
>JAEMOT010003319.1:114045-127669 GCA_019297695.1 Apostasia ramifera | reverse complement strand
AATGTATAATTGTAGGTATTAAATTAAAACGCAATCAAATTTCTCTAATAGATCGTCAAATATCAATTTTCGATTGAAAAATAGTATATAACAAATATTAGGTGTGTAATCAGAGTATTATGTCAAAAAATCTTCATATAGACAAGATCAAAGTCAAATTACATATATTCTCATTAAATAAAATAAAAAATAATTGAATACTCACACAATTGCTTGTATTCATTTAAAATAATTTATTATGCAATGAATTGTACTCTGAAAGCTTGTACTCCTCTTGAATTCAAACGTAATACAACGAATAGCTACAAAAACATCCACTATTCAACTCAAATTCATTGATATATCATATATCAGTCCATAAAAGACCTTATTCTCTTAACATTGATCGATATACTGAAAGAAAGATGTGTAATTGTAGGTATTACATTAAAACACAATCAAATGTCCCAAATAGATCGTCAAATATTAATTTTCGATTGAAATACAACAATAAGCAAACATTAGGTGTGTAATCAGAGTATTATGTTAAAAAACTTCATATAGACAAGATCAAAATCAAATTACATATATTCTCATCAAATATAATAAAAACAAGTTAAATACTTACACAATTGCTTGTATTCAGTTAAAATAACTTATTATGCCATGAATCGTACTCTAAATACTTGTACTACACTTGAAGTCAATGTAATGCATTGAATAGCCGCAAAAACATAATTCAACTCAAATTCATTGATATATCATAAATCAGTCCCTAAAAGAGCCTATACTCTTAAATTTGATCGATATACTGAAAAAAAGATGTGTAATTGTAGGTATTACATTAAAACACAATCAAATGTCCCTAATAGATCGCCAAATATTAATTTTCGATTGAAATACAGTAATATAGCAAATATTAGGTGTGTAATAAGAGTATTATGTTAAAAAACCTTCATATAGACACGATCAAAGTCAAATTACATATATTCTCATTAAATAAAATAAAAATTAACTGAATACTCACACAATTGCTTGTATTCAGTTAAAATAACTTATTATGCAATGAATAGTACTCTGAAAGCTTGTACTCCTCTTGAATTCAACGTAATGCAGTGAATAGCTGCAAAAACATCACTATTCAACTCAAATTTAGTGATATGTCATAAATCGGTCCCTAAAAGACCCAATTCTCTTAAAATTGATCTATATATTAACAAAAAGATGTGTAATTGTAGGTATTACATTAAAACGCAATCAAATGTCCCTAACAGATCGCCAAATATTAATTTTCGTTTGAAATATAACAATATAGCAAACATTGGGTGTGTAGTCAGAGTAATATATTAAAAAACCTTCATATAGACAAGATCAAAGTCCAATTACGTATATTCTCCTCAAATACAATAAAACCTAATTGAATAGTTACAAAATAGCTTGTATTCAGTTAAAATAACTTATTATGCCATGAATCGTACTCTAATTGCTTGTAGTACACTTGAATTCAATGTAATGCAATGAATAGCTGCAAAAACATCACTATTCAACTCAAATTCGTTGATATGTCATAAATCAGTCCTTAAAAGAGCCTATTCTCTTAAATTTGATCGATATACTGAAAAAAAGTTGTGTAATTGTAGGTATTAATTTAAAACGCAATCAAATGTCCCTAATAAATCGCCAAATATCAATTTTCGATTGAAATACAATAATATAGCAAACATTAGGTGTGTAATCAGAGTATTATGTTACAAAATTTCATATAGGGAAGATCAAAGTCAAATTACATATATTCTCGTCAAATATAATAAAAACTAATTGAATACTTACACAATTGCTTGTATTCAGTTAAAATAACTTATTCTGTAATGAATCATACTCTGAATGCTTGTACTACACTTGAATTCAACGTAATGGAATGAATAGCTGCAAAAATATTACTATTCAACTCAAATTCATTTATATGTCTTTAATCAGTCCCTAAAAGAGCCTTTTCACTTAAAATTGATTGATATAGTGACAAAAAAATGTGTAATTGTAGGTATTAAATTAAAATACAATCAAATATCCCTAATAGATCGCCAAATATCCATTTTCGATAGAAATATTGCAATATAGCAAATATTAGGTGTGTAATCAGAGTATTATGTTAAAAAACCTTCATATAGACAAGATCAAAGTCAAATTACATTTATTCTCTTCAAATACAATAAAACCTAACTGAATACTCCCACAAATGCTTATATTCAGTTAAAAGAACTTATTATGTAATGAATAGTACTCTGAATGCTAAGTAATACACATTTGTACTCCACTTGAATTCTAAGTAATACAATGAATAGCTGCAAAAACATCACTATTCAACTCAAATTCTTTGATATTTCATAAGTCAATTCCTAAAAGAGTCTATTCTCTTACAATTGATCGATATATTGACAAAAAGATATGTATTTATAAGTATTACATTAAAACGCAATAAAAAGTCCTAATAGATGCCAAATATCGATTTGCGATTAAAATACATCAATATAGAAAACATTAGTCGTGTAATCTGAGTATTATGTTTAACTACGTTCATAAAGACAATATCGAAGTCCAATTGCTTATATTCTCTTCAAATACAATAAAAACTAATTAAATACTCACAAAATTGCTTGTATTCAGTTAAAATAACTTATTATGCTATGAATCGTACTCTAAATGCTTGTAATACACATGAATTCAATGTAATGCAACGAATAGCTGCAAAAACATAACTATTCAACTCAAAGTCATTGATATGTCATGAATCAATCCCTAAAAAAGCCTAATATCTTACAATTGATCGAAATACTAACAGAAAGACGTGTAATTATAGGTATTACAATAAAATGCAATCAAATGTCCCTAATAGATCGCCAAATATTAATTTTCGATTGAAATACAATAATATAGCAAATATTAGGTGTGTAATAAGAGTATTATGTTAAAAAACCTTCATATAGACAAGATCAAAGTCAAACTACATATATTCTCATCAAATACAATAAAAACAAATTAAATACTTACACAATTGCTTGTATTCAGTTAAAATAACTTATTATGCCATGAATCGTACTCTAAATACTTGTACTGCAGTTGAATTCAATGTAATGCAATGAATAGCTGCAAAAAAAAATGCAATGAATAGCTGCAAAAACATCATTATTCAACTCAAATTCATTGCTATATCATAAATCAGTCCTTAAAAGAGCCTAATCGCTTAAAATTGATCGATATACTGACAAACAATTGTGTAATTGTAGGTATTAAATTAAAACGCAATCAATTTTCTCTAATTGATCGTCAAATATCAATTTTCGATTGAAATACAATAATATAGCAAACATTAGGTGTGTAATTAGATTATTATGTCAAAAACCTTCATATAGACAAGATCAAAGTCAAATTACCTATATTCTTATTAAATAAAATAAATATTAATTGAATACTCACACAATTGCTTGTATTCAGTTAAAATAATTTATTATGCAATGAATTATACTCTAAAAGCTTGTACTCCTCTTGAATTCAACGTAATACAATGAATTGCAGCAAAAACATCCACTATTCAACTCAAATTCATTGATATATCATATATCAGTCCATACAAGATCCTATTCTCTTAAAATTGATGGATATACTGACAAAAAGATGTGTAATTGTAGGTATTACATTAAAACGCAATCAAATGTCCCTAATAGATCGCCAAATATTAATTTCGATTGAAATACAATAATATAGCAAACATTAGGTGTGTTATCAGAGTATTATGTTGAACTACCGTCATAAAGACAATATCGAAGTCCACTTGCTTATATTCTCTTCAAATACAAAAAAAACTAATTGAATACTCACACAATTGCTTGTATTCAGTTAAAATAACTTATTATGCTATGAATCGTACTCTAAATGCTTGTAATACACATGAATTCAATGTAATGCAATGAATAGCTGCAAAAACATTACTATTTAACTCAAAGTCATTGATATGTCATGAATCAATCCCTAAAAAAGCCTAATATCTTACAATTGATCGAAATACTAACAGAAAGACGTGTAATTATAGGTAGTACAATAAAATGCAATCAAATGTCCCAAATAGATCGCCAAATATTAATGTTCGACTGAAATACAATAGTATAGCAAATATTAGGTGTGTAATAAGAGTATTATGTTAAAAAACCTTCATATAGACAAGATCAAAGTCAAATTACATATATTCTCATCAAATACAATAAAAACAAATTAAATACTTTCATAATTGCTTGTATTCAGTTAAAAAAACTTATTATGCCCTGAATCATACTCTAAATACTTGTACTACACTTCAATTCAATGTAATGCAATGAATAACTGCAAAAGCATCACTATTCAACTCAAATTCATTGATATATCATAAATCAGTCCCTCAAAGAGCCTATTCTCTTAAATTTGATAGATATACTGAAAAAAAGATGTGTAATTATAGGTATTACATTAAAACACAATCAAATGTCCCTAATAAATCGCCAAATATATATTTTCGATTGAAATACAATAATATAGCAAATATTAGGTGTGTAATAAGATTATTTTGTTAAAAAACCTTCATATAGACAAGATCAAAGTCAAATTACATATATTCTCATCAAATATAATAAAAACAAATTAAATACTTCCATAATTGCTTGTATTTAGTTAAAATAACTTATTATGCCATGAATCGTACTCTAAATGCTTGTACTACACTTGAATTCAATGTAATGCAATGAATAGCTGCAAAAACATCACTATTCAAATATAATTCAATGATATATCATAAATCAGTCCCTAAAAGAGCCTAATCTCTTAAAATTGATCGATATACTGACAATTAAAATGTATAATTGTAGGTATTAAATTAAAACGCAATCAAATTTCTCTAATAGATCGTCAAATATTAATTTTCGATTGAAATATAGTATATAGCAAACATTAGGTGTGTAATCAGAGTATTATGTCAAAAAACCTTCATATAGACAAGATCAAAGTCAAATTACATATATTCTCATTAAATAAAATAAAAATTAATTGAATACTCACACAATTGCTTATATTCAGTTAAAATAATTTATTATGCAATGAATTGTACTCTGAAAGCTTGTACTCCTCTTGAATTCAAACGTAATACAATGAATAGCTACAAAAACATCCACTATTCAACTCAAATTCATTGATATATCATATATCAGTCCATAAAAGACCCTATTCTCTTAAAATTGATCGATATACTGAAAAAAAGATTTGTAATTGTAGGTACTACATTGAAACGCAATCAAATGTCCCTAATAGATCGTCAAATATTAATTTTCGATTGAAATACAACAATATAGCAAAAATTAGGTATGTAATCAGAGTATTATGTTAAAAAACTTCATATAGACAAGATCAAAGTCAAATTACATATATTCTCATCAATTAAAATAAAAACTAATTGAATACTTACGCAATTGCTTGTATTCAGTTAAAATAACTTATTATGCAATGAATCATACTCTGATTGCTTGTACTACACTTGAATTCAACGTAATGGAATGAATAGCTGCAAAAATTTCATTATTCAACTCAAATTCATTGATATGTCTTAAATCAGTCCCTAAAAGAGCCTATACACTTAAAATTGATCGATATAGTGATAAAAAAATGTGTAATTGTAGGTATTAAATTAAAATGCAGTCAAATGTCCCTAATAGATAGCGAAATATTTTCATTTTCGATAGAAATATCACAATATAGCAAACATTAGGTGTGTAATCAGAGTATTATGTTAAAAAAAATTTATATAGACAAGATCAAAGTCAATTTACATTTATTCTCTTCAAATACAATAAAACCTAACTGAATACTCATACAAATGCTTATATTCAGTTAAAAGAACTTATTATGCAATGACTCGTACTCTGAATGCTTGTACTCCACTTGAATTCTACGTAATGCAATGAATAGATGCAAAAATATCACTATTCAACTCAAATTCATTGATATGTCATAAATTAGTTCCTAAAAGAGCCTATTCTCTTACAATTGATCGATATACTGATAAAAAGATATGTATTTGTAAGTATTACATTAAAACGGAATTAAAAGTCCTAATAGATGTCAAATATCGATTTGTGATTAAAATACATCAATATAGAAAACATTAGTCGTGTAATCTGAGTATTATGTTGAACTACCTTCATAAAGACAATATCGAAGTCCAATTGCTTATATTCTCTTCAAATACAACAAAAACTAATTGAATACTCACAAAATTGCTTGTATTCAGTTAAAATAACTTATTATGCTATGAATCGTACTCTAAATACTTGTACTACACATGAATTCAATGTAATGCAACGAATAGCTACAAAAACATCACTATTCAACTCAAAGTCATTAATATGCCATGAATCAATCCCTAAAAAAGCCTAATATCTTACAATTGATCGAAATACTAACAGAAAGACGTTTAATTATAGGTATTACATTAAAATACAATCAAATGTCCCTAATAGATCGCCAAATATCAATTTTCAATTGAAATACAATAATATAGCAAATATTAGGTGTGTAATAAGAGTATTATGTTAAAAAACCTTCATATAGACAAGATCAAAGTCAAATTACATATATTCTCATCAAATACAATAAAAATAAATTAAATACTTACACAATTGCTTGTATTCTGTTAAAATAACTTATTATGTCATGAATCGTACTCTAAAAGCTTGTACTGCAATTGAATTCAATGTAATGCAATGAATAGCTGTAAAAACATCATTATTCAACTCAAATTCATTGATATATCATAAATCAGTCCCTAAAAGAGCCTAATCGCTTAAAATTGATCGATATACTGACAAACAACTGTGTAATTGTAGGTATTAAATTAAAACACAATCAAATTTCTCTAATAGATCGCCAAATATTAATTTTCGATTGAAATAGAACAATATAGCAAACATTAGGTGTGTAATCACAATATTATGTCAAAAAACCTTTATATAGACAAGATCAATGTCCAATTACGTATATTCTCCTCAAATACAATAAAACCTAATTGAATACTTACAAAATTTCTTGTATTCAGTTAAAATAACTTATTATGCCATGAATCGTACTCTAAATGCTTGTAGTACACTTAAATTCAATGTAATGCAATGAATAGCTGCAAAAACATCACTATTCAACTCAAATTCGTTGATATGTCATAAATCAGTCCTTAAAAGAGCTTACTCTCTTAAATTTGATCGATATACTGAAAAAAAGATGTGTAATTGTAAGTATTACTTTAAAACGCAATCAAATGTCCCTAATAAATCGCCAAATATCAATTTTCGATTGAAATACAATAATATAGCAAACATTAGGTATGTTATCAGAGTATTATGTTGAACTACCTTCATAAAGACAATATCGAAGTCCAATTGCTTATATTCTCTTCAAATACAATAAAACTAATTGAATACTCACACAATTGCTTGTATTCAGTTAAAATAACTTATTATGCTATGAATCGTACTCTAAATGCTTGTACTACACATGAATTCAATGTAATGCAACGAATAGCTGCAAAAAATATTCAACTCAAAGTCATGATATGTCATGAATCAATCCCTAAAAGTGCCTAATATCTTACAATTGATCTAAATACTAACAGAAAGACGTGTAATTATAGGTATTACATTAAAATACAATCAAATGTCCCTAATAGATCGCAAAATATCAATTTTCGATTGAAATACAATAATATAGCAAATATTAGGTATGTAATAAGAGTATTATGTTAAAAAGCCTTCATATCGACAAGATCAAAGTCAAATTACATATATTCTCATCAAATACAATAAAAACAAATTAAATACTTACACAATTGCTTGTATTCAGTTAAAAAAAACTTATTATGCTATGAATCGTACTCTAAATACTTGTACTACACTTTAATTCAATGTAATGCAATGAATAACTGCAAAAGCATCACTATTCAACTCAAATTCATTGATATGTCATAAATCAGTCCCTAAAAGAGCCAAATCTCTTAAAATTGATCGAAATATTAACAAAAAATTATGTAATTATAGGTATTACACTAAAACGCAATCAAATATTCCTAATAGATCGCCAAATATCAATGTTCGATTAAAATACAATAATATAGCAAATATTAGGTGTGTAATAAGAGTATTATATCAAAAAACCTTCATATAGACAAGATCAAAGTCAAATATCATATATTCTCATCAAATACAATAAAAACTTATTATGTCATGAATCGTACTCTAAATGCTGGTACTACATTTGAATTCAATGTAATGCAATGAATAGCTGCAAAAACATCACTATTGAACTTAAATTCATTGATATGTCATAAATCAGTCCCTAAAAGAGCTTAAACTCTTAAAATTGATCGATATACTAATAAAAAGATGTGTAATTGTTGGTGTTACATTAAAACGCAATTAAATGTCCCTAATAGATCGTCAAATATCAATTTTCGATTGAAATACAATAATATAGCAAATATTAGGTGTGTAATCAGAGTATTATCTTAAAAAAATTTCATATAGGCAAGATCAAAGTCAAATTATACATATTCTCATCAAATAAAATAAAAACTAATTGAATACTCACACAATTGCTTGTATTCAGTTAAAATAACTTATTATTCAATGAATCGTACTCTGAAAGCTTGTACTTCTCTTGAATTCAACGTAATACAATGAATAGCTGCAAAAACATCTATTCAACTCAAATTCATTGATATATCATAAATCAGTCTCTAAAAGACCCTATTCTCTTAAAATTGATCTATATATTAACAAAAAGATGTGTAATTGTAGGTATTAAATTAAAACGCAATCAAATTTTTCTAATAGATCGCCAAATATCAATTTTCGATTGAAATATAAGAATATAACAAACATTAGGTGTGTAATCAGAGTATTATGTCAAAAAACCTTCATATAGACAAGATCAAAGTCAAATTACATATATTCTCATTAAATAAAATAAAAATTAATTGAATACTCACACAATTGCTTGTATTCAGTTAAAATAATTTATTATGCAATGAATTGTACTCTGAAAGCTTGTACTCCTCTTGAATTCAACGTAATACAATGAATAGCTACAAAAACATCCACTATTCAACTCAAATTTATTGATATATCATATATCAGTTCATAAAAGACCTTATTCTCTTAAAATTGATCGATATACTGAAAAAAAAATATGTAATTGTAGGTATTACATTGAAACACAATCAAATGTCCTTAATAAATCGCCAAATATTAATTTTTGATTGAAATACAATAATATAGCAAACATTAGGTGTGTAATCAGAGTATTATGTTAAAAAACTTCATATAGACAAGATCAAAGTCAAATTATATATATTCTCGTTAAATACAATAAAAACTAATTGAATACTCACACAATTTCTTGTATTCAGTTAAAATAACTTATAATGCAATGAATCGTACTCTGAATGCTTGTACTCCACTTGAATTCAACGTAATACAATGAATAGCTACAAAAATATCCACCATTCAACTCAAATTCATTGAATACAAGCAATCAAAAGATTGCCAATATGAATCAGATTACACTAACTGAAACTAATAATTATACTTTTTTAACCTGAAACTAATAATTACACTATTTATATATATATTATATCGATATATTTTCACTGAATACATACATTTAAAGACAAATTTGATACATATCAAAGTATTTTAATGTAATACTAGAAATTGTTCAATTATTAAAAAATATGTTGACATATTTCAACTGAATATGCATTTTTAAACATTAATTTGCTATATAATAGTGTAGTTGAGTTGAATGATGACAATTATATAAATATTCAATACTATATTGATAAATTTAGGTTGAATATATACATTAAGACTGATTCCTTACAATTAAAGTTGTCATAATTGAATACTAGAAATTGTGTAACTATTTGATGAATTTTTAAAATATACAAGAAGAATAATTACGTTTACATAATTACTTAGTACATATTAAGGTATTCGAATTTAATACTTACATCTGCACAACTTAAAGATGTTATATTGTTATATTTCAATTTAATAGAAACATTTGGGAACTAATTTGATATATATCAAGCTATTTTAATGGAGTTGCAGCAATTATAGAACTATTTGATAATACGTTAATATATTCAACTGAATCCAAGCTTTTAGTAAGTAATTGCTTATATATCATTGTATTTGTACCGAATTTCTCTTTTTCTTCCTCTACGTACTTTCTCTTATAAGAGCCTCCTAAATTATCTATATATGAGGAGTAATTTCATTCGATCATCCATGCATGTTTTAGTAAGTCCATTGGATGGTTTGACTCAATGAATGTTGAATGAATGATAATTAAACCTTTGAGTGAACTACTTACGAACAAAAAATTTACAACTCAAGTTTCAAAAAATGTACAACTCTTTCACGTCGAATAACCCTTGTGGACTAAATTAACTACCCCTTTCATGGAGATAGGCGTTTCTATTTTGGCAAGTTAAAGACTCCATATCCCTCTTGAGCCTCAAGCATATACAAATGTAGTGGGACCAATAGTGTGCATCTAAATTGACTCAACAAACTAATTATTAATAGGGCTAGGGTATATAAAGTGGACATGGAGTTTCCGCCATTATATATATACTCAAAGACCATCTTTCAATCACATAAATTCATGATGATCAGCAATGTTTCCGAAGAACAATAAGAGCTATTGTTCATCTTGTTTTCCCACCAAGAATTCCCTATATCATGACTCATTAACATAACAGCAACAGCAATAATCTGTAGTCCTAATTAAAATTAATAGATTCTTCCCTCTCCAATCTGTTCATGTTCTTTCTTCTTCATAACCAAGAAGACTTTTCCACGTTAATTTTTCCTGTCAATCTAACACTACGTAAAAGTCGCCAGTTTTTACTTATTAATCAATTTCATACCGTAAATCTTATGAATTTCCTCTTTCTTTATTAGCTTTTAGGGAACTCATGACACATTTATGCATGCGTCTCAATCACAAATAAATCTAACATTCAAATATATATCTTTCACGCTTATTTATTTATTTCTTTCAATTTTTTGGATGATTGAGCGATTTACTATACTTAAAATGAACCCAAATCATAAACTGAAATTATTGCCGAAGAAAAAAAAAAGTATTTCGCAATCCTAATTACTTGATGCTGAAAATATATCATGGATGGAGTACTGAAATTAAAGAAATTCTGATAGTTTGCTAAATTAGATGGAACAAGTCAAGTCTTTTTCTCAGATTCTTCTGAACTAAGTTCAGAAAACTTGGCTTAGAATAAAAAAAAAATATCAGAAAAGTTGGCTCTCAGTTCTTCAGTTCTTCAATAATACTTAATACCTTTATACAAGCTTGGAAACATCATACTTTCATCATCAATATTTATGTAAACAAAAATCTCACTTGAACCCAACATGGACAAGAATGAAATAAACATTTTACGTACTTAGATCTCTCAATATAAAAGATTTAGGCGGCATTTAATTCGCTATTATTTTGATGATAATATTATATTATATAGATATTTTGATATTTAGATCGATGTAAATTAATTTGACTAATAATTTCATAATTTTTTTATAAGATTATCTACATACTGTAGGATAGGTATGGATTTAGAAGAGGATGAATAAACCTCTAATTAAAATTTTAATAAATTTAATTTACTTAAATATAATGAGTTAGTACAAGAATAATAATAACATGATAATAATAGTGTGGGAAGCAAATAAGAAAAATATAGATTATAGAACAAGAAGAACATGAATATTTAACGTAGTTGGGCATATTCTCGAGCTTAGTCCATAGTAATTAGCTAATCAATCTAACTATTAGTAGAACACTTCTTTATTCTAAGGCTGAGAAGCCCATACAAGAAAATTATAAATAATCCTCTAGGGCTCTGTTCACATGCATGCAACTAAACAGTAAGCCGTAATCTATCAAGTTATTACAAAATTCTTCTCTTCTTTATAAGAATTAAAAGTGAGAACCAAGAGGATAAGAATCTAAAGAGACATAAACAGAAAGCGAGAGAAAGAATCAACTCCCTCAATTGTGGTCTTCCGCGTGGTAGAGACTTGATGAGATCTCGCTACCTCAATTAGTTGAGCTTGATTGGAACACACAACATTGATATGCGAGTGACAAAGCATTCTAGTACTCTAGGATATGCGTGCCACGAGTGAATACCCTGACCAGATAGGCTATCCATGATGTGAAAACTCTAAACTCTGTACCTTAAATCTTAAATCACTTAAATCTTAAATTCTAAATCTAAACCCTAAACCTTAAACTAATCTAGACCCATTAAAGCCCACTAGGATCAAGACCTTCAACCTGAAAACCCTAGTTTTGGTGAAAGTGAAAACCATGGTGAAAATTGCAAAATGTGGTCTCATTTTTTTATCAACTCCCAAGGAAGCCAATCCAGAAATTTTGGATTCAGCACATACACAGAAGGCCCGTTTACACACAACTTGATCTTAGCCAAAAGGCTGAGAATGGTATACAGAAAGCTTATTTAAATATTAAACTAAAAGGGAAAAATTGTGATGAGGACCCCTCCCTTCTGCACAATTCCAAAGAAGGCATTTTTTTTTTGATAGTGATGTTGAAGACAACACCGAATTGAACTAATTGTGAAGAGATTGCAAAAATTTGAAGCAAAAGGATTAATTTCTAAGTTACACCTTGGATTAAAAAAAAGCTGAAAAGAAGAAAAAAAATAAAAGCAATGCCCACTTATTGAATTAAGCAACAAGAAAACGAGCCGTCAAAATTTCAGAAACTCATTGATGAGGCCCAAGAGGAAATAAATTATGCTAATGAAATAAACACTCCAACGGAACTCAAATGTGAACTAAACAAAAACACTACCTTTCCACTTGAGAACATAGACTCGCAGTGGTAGAATACTAATGAGACATTTGGTTCAATGTTACTTAGAGAAAGCAATTGTTTGATTTAATGATATCTATAAATAATTTTTTATAAGATTATAGAATTATTAATTAGAAGATAACATTTATATTACATAATATAACATCAAAATAATAACGAACCAAATACCTCCTAACATCAAGGTAAATGGTCTCCTCTTACATTTATTTAAAAATGATGGCAAAACTTGCAATTCTCTCATCAAGATTTCCCTAGCTTTCATATCTCATCTGATAACAAGTGTAGATACTTTAAGGAAGTTTGGTTCAAAGTTTTTTTAGACAAGAGAAAAAAAAAATTATTTTTTAAATTTAATGGGAGAAAAATTTATTTTAATATTAGAAAGTATGTAAAATGTGAAATACTTTAAATTTTAATATTCGTATTTATATTAAAAGTGAAATAAAATTAATTTATATAATTAAAAATTTGTGTTGGGTAAAAATATTGCCTCAAAGCAAACGAGACCTTAGCCCTGTTTGGCGCGAGGACCAAAACAGGACCAAAATAGTGCTAATTTAAAAATAACAATAATAATAATAAATAAATATTTTAAATTATTTTACACAAATTCAAATATAAATAATATTATTTTACTTTATATACTCAATAA
>JAEMOT010003319.1:53398-107073 GCA_019297695.1 Apostasia ramifera | reverse complement strand
ATATATATATATATATATATATTGCTTTTTCTTTCTTGCTTTGCACTGCATAAGGCTATGTTGCATTGCTGCTTACAACTTGTTGGTTGATGCGAATGGACAAATTTACAACAAAATTTTTCAAAGTTGTGTACTCAGCATAATTTTTCACGGTCCATTTATTTCTTTTTTTTTCCTCACTGCTTACAGGATTTAGACTTCGAAATCTTCAAGGAAGGTGCCAGTCTAGTTATGCTGGCAGTCTTTCTCGCAGATGGCATGATGCCGAAGGCTACAATGATGTAACTTTACTTAAGGAGCTTTACAGAAGTGATCCAGAAGGTGTTGTTAGACTATTTGAAAGTCAGCCTTCATTACATTCTAACCCTTCAGCCCTTGCTGAGTATGTCAAAGCATTAGTCAAAGTTGACAGGCTGGATGAAAGTTCATTGCTCAAGACACTGCAAAGAGGTATATGATATTGTCTTGTTGGTCACATGTTACTGGTAAATAGTTGTAGAATTACCAATTTCCAACAAAATTACTAGTTTGCTTAAGAACTCATTTCGAACCTGGTACCAAGTGTTTTCAAAGTTATATTATGTTCCAGTAATATTCCTCGTGATTTTGAAGGAGTCTATTTCAAAGTGACCATAAAAAAATTTATAGTGTCTCAAGCTTGCTGATTTCATTTTTGTATTCCTAGGTGGGTTATGTATTGATTTCCTTCAGGGAATCACCTTGCAGATTTAATGTGGTGAAAAGAACGAATCCATGTTAAAGGTTTGTGTAGTCTTGGAGTACTTGGAATCATCACAATGTTAGGCTTTGTAACTGCTGTGCCTCGAGATCAAGGAGAGCTTGGTTTGATAGTGGATTGGAGTTGGTTTGATAGGATCAACTAGCTTATCTGATTTTGATTTTTTTCTGGATTTTAAAGGAGTCATGTTCAATTAATTGCGGGGTTGTTTGTAATCATGTAACCTTTACATATATATTCAAAAATCAAAACAACAACAACAACAACAACCAAGCCTTAATCCCACTAGGTGGGGTCGACTATATGAATCATTTGTTTCCATTGCACTCTATCAGTTACCAAATTCTTATCTAAGTCTAAGTAACTAAGATCACTCCTTATAGTTTCTTGCCATGTCTTCTTTGGTCTCCCTCTTCCTTTTTGTACATGAGCAAAATCCAATGACCCATTCAAAAATCAAAAATTAGAAAATAAATAAATAAATAAAAAATAAAAAAGGCACCTTTGAGCTACATCATTCAGAGGATTTTTGTGCTCGTGAACAAAATGAAATGAATACTATTCTAATGTACTTATTATCAAACAAACACGGTCACGTGCCAAAACATGCTTCTTGCATCGGTTTGGGTGATGTTTCCTCTGCCAAAATCTGCCAGTTAATATGAATAGGAGTAGGTCTATGTAAGATTTGGGCCAGACTTATAGCTTCTTTGAATGATTCAAAATTATGAACGCTATGTTGGATGTGTTATGACACTAAAAATGATGGTATAAAAGCTTATATTGGAGAGATTGTGGAACTTATGTATTGTGGATAGCTTATTTTGAAATTAACATTTAGTTGGAGGAGTATCCACAGTACCCAGTTGAAATGCGTTTCTACGGGAAGAAGATAAAATTATTGAGAAATGAGAAGAAACAAAACTGAATGAATTGTTGTTATTAATTATTGATTAGGGATTATCCCATATGATTTTAATAAATTAGTACTAATGCAATATGTTGGTTATATATGTATGAGTTATGAAAAAGTACGGATAAAGCTGATTGCAAATAGTTGGGATAAAGATACTGTATCTTGATGAGAGTGGATATCCAAATTTCATGCATATGTCCTCTTGGTAAGATTTTAATAATGATGATTTTAATCTTTATCTTTTATTAGTTATCTTTCTGTAGAAATCCAGCCTGAAGGTATTCTAAATCCTGTTGGTTGATTTTCTTTTATATTAATTGTGATTATTGGTGATGATTCTTGCGATGTTGAGCTTTAATATGAAATGACTCCAGTCTTTGAAAACATTTTACCTCTTTTCCATCCTTGGTGTATAATAATTTTGCCCAGATCAGTTATTTCTTTGCTGATACAAGATTTTTTACTGCTTTCTTCGTCGTAAAAAATACTTCAAAAAGCCACTCTAAAATTTTGGATTACGTATAAATGGATTAATATGTATAGGTGTAGCCAATTCATCAAGGCAAGAAGAGACTATCAGCAGTATATCTGGCTTGAAAAATGTGGGCTTGACTACCAAAGAAGGGGTTCTGGGCACTGCAAATGCACCCATTCACATGGTGACTTCTGAAACTGGCCATTTTAAAGAGCAGTTGTGGCGTACTTTCCGCACTATTGCACTGTCTTTTCTGTTGATATCTGGTGTTGGTGCACTTATTGAGGACAGAGGAATCAGCAAAGGTGCGTTATCATGTTGTTATCAATGAGAAATATGTGCTTGCGTAGATTTAAATGGTGTTTCATGATTATGCTGTCAGGCCTTGGACTACATGAAGAAGTGCAGCCAAGCATGGAGTCTTCTACAAAATTTAATGACGTGAAGGGAGTTGATGAAGCTAAAGCAGAGCTAGAAGAGATCGTTCACTACCTTAGGGATCCGAAGGTAAAAGATAGTAACCTCATGTCCTTGTATTTTTGACGGGGCTGTGGGTCTTCAGCTTGTTTCATTTTTTTACTCGCTGCTTCTTTGGACTTCTCTTTAGTTTGTCCCACACTTTTAGTATATTTGTCTAGAAATTTGTTTGAATTGCCGATAAAGCAAATTTAAAGGGGTACTACCTGTTAAGTTCATGTGATTTATCACCTTTGTATTTGTAATTTTTTTTCAATATTCAGTCTTCTTAGGTTCGTTCTTCCCGCTCTCTTGTGCTTTTCAGTTTTTATAACTAAGTTTTAAAATGAGAAAGTTGAGATGAATGTATAGTAAGACAAAAATGCATGGAGTAAAATTTAACAAAGATGACTATCGAAAGCATTTGGATAGTTTGAGCATATGTAGTGAGGAGAAAAGCAAAGGATGCACCATTAATGCAATGAGATCAAGAATTTGTCAAAGGACTAGAAGAAAAAAGATGGGCTAAAAGTAACTTGGATAGAAGTTGTATGTATAGGTGTGAATTCAGTTTATGTTGCATGCTACATTGCTTAGGAATGTTTGGTGAAGCAAGATTTGTAAAATTGATCGTAGTAGTTAGAACGAATATATTGATCATGATGATGGCTCATATTAGGGTCAACCGCTATCCAATACACCTCTATACACCTCTTGAATAGTTAGGATATGCTGGTAATGATGATGACCTTCGTTACTAGTCTCTAGCCTATCGTGATAATAACCTTGGATATATATGTGAGTTCTATATCTATATTCAAGTTACTTAGATTTGAAAACAAGCAACTTATCTGCTTCCATTCACATTACAGTCACTCACAGAACTAAGTGAAAGAAAATATAATCATGCTTCTTAAACCTTGCATACATGCTTTAAGTATCAGTTACATATAAGCTGTATAGATCCGTGCTAATATTTGTGAGATACCTACGATGGAAGGGGCTCTCTTTGCAAAGAGATCAGACTCTTTTTATGTCATGTGGGTGCATCAGCATGAAGAACACCTGGCCAATTGTTACTTGATCAGACTTTTCTATCATATAATATTTCTTTTATTAAGTTGCTTATTGAGTTAAATTTTACTCTGCTATGTTGAGGTAATCCTTTTTTGCAACACGGTGCATTGGAGTTGACCTTTAGAGTTTCATGTTCGTAAAAATGACAAAACCAAAAATTAGTCATTATAAATGACTTTTGACTCACGCTAGTTTATAGAGAGCATAGCTTTGTAGAACTTGGTGAGAAAAGAAATTTATGTGGCTAACCTCAACTAGTTTGGGATGAAGACTTGTTATTGTTGCTCATCAGGTTCAATTTCCTTTTATATGAGTTTTATTGCCTTTTATTTCATCTCCGTATTTATCGGAAATCATCCACAATGCATAATCCTCTTTTATTTTTAAGACAACTTTGCTTAATACTATCCTCCATTTTTTTCCCAGCGTTTCACTCGCTTAGGTGGTAAACTCCCCAAAGGTGTCTTGCTTGTTGGGCCTCCAGGCACAGGAAAGACTATGTTAGCAAGAGCAATAGCGGGAGAAGCTGGAGTTCCCTTTTTCTCTTGCAGTGGTAGTGAGTTTGAGGAGATGTTTGTGGGTGTGGGTGCAAGAAGGGTGAGGGACTTGTTTGCTGCAGCGAAAAAACGGTCTCCTTGTATAATCTTTATTGATGAGATTGATGCAATAGGCGGGAGCCGAAATCCAAAGGACCAGCAGTACATGAAGATGACACTGAATCAGCTACTTGTAGAACTAGATGGATTTAAGCAGAATGAGGGTATCATCGTCATTGCTGCCACGAACTTCCCCGAATCTTTGGACAAAGCATTGGTGAGGCCTGGCCGTTTTGATCGTCATATTGTTGTCCCCAATCCTGACGTCGAGGGTCGAAGGCAGATTTTGGAATCTCATATGTCAAAGGTAATATATAGTGACTAGATCATTTACTTTCTTGAAATTAGGGATGGGAATTTTTTTTTTTATTGATCTAGTTAGCTCAGCTTGAACCTAACAATTAATAATTAGATAACAGGTTATGACAGACCCAACCCCAATTATGTTTTGTTCTGTCCAAACCTAACTCGACCTGAGTCGGTTTGGACTCGACCTGAGTCAGTTTTTTCTCAACCCGCCAAAAAAGACAGGTTTATGGCATAAAATCTTCAAGAAAATATGAAGTTTTTACTTTAGATTAACCTGAACCCAACTTGATCTAATTGTGCAACCAAAAGTTGACCCATTTGATCCATAGTCAAAAAACTGTAACACCAACCTCACTAGACTGATATTTAGGTTAAAGCACTGGTGATTATACTGCAGAATAATAGTTGGGTCAAAGCATTGGTCTGTTTCGTGTCCCTCCACTTATCTAGTAGTATTCTCGCAGAATTAGTAGCTGCAGAATGATTCTGCTGGTTTGGCATGTAGGTAAAAATTGACAAGCATGCTGATTTAGAGGTAGGATCTTAAAGTTGGACCTGATCTAACAATCCCATTCAAAACCAACCAAAGTGTTTTGGATTCATCTTTGGGTCGAAGAATCATGATCCAAAAGACTTTTTGGTCAGATATAGGTGAACTAGAAAGCTTGATCATCTTCCAAGGGTCTCGATCAATCGGTTTTGCAATGATCTTTTGTGTGATTCATGGTCAAGTCCAACACAATGTAGCATTTTCCATTCATTATTTCTCTTGCCTATACTGTTCTATGTCTTTTCATGCTAAGATCAAGTGCACTGTACTATGCTGACATTAGCTTGTATGTTGAGCTCTATATAGGGTTGATCTGTCTCTGGTTGGACTCAAACCTGATAAGTGAATGGTGAACCTAAATCAATACATCCCTAATTTGCTGTAGGACTGCAGAATAGTCTGCAAATCTGGAACAGCTAGTATGCTGTGAGGAAACTTAAACTCAAATTTTATGAAGCATGTTTGCTGCATGATTTTCTTTCTGTGATTGCGGTGATTTGTGATATTGACTACTGATATCTGGTTTCTCAGCTTTTCTTGTTTTCTTTTTTTTCATTGGATTTAGGTCCTGAAGGCAGAGGATGTTGACTTAATGATCATAGCTAGAGGCTCACCGGGTTTCTCAGGCGCAGATCTAGCAAACCTAGTCAACATAGCTGCTCTTAAGGCGGCCATGGATGGTGCCAAAGCCGTCAGCATGGTCGATCTTGAGTTTGCCAAGGACAAAATCATGATGGGCAGTGAGCGCAAATCTGCCGTGATCTCTGACGAATCACGGAAGTTGACTGCATACCATGAGGGTGGTCACGCACTCGTCGCAATCCACACTGACGGTGCCCTACCTGTCCACAAGGCGACCATCGTCCCCCGCGGGATGTCTCTTGGCATGGTGGCCCAACTTCCTGAAAAAGATGAAACCAGCATATCCCGAAGGCAAATGCTCGCAAGGCTCGACGTCTGCATGGGAGGACGAGTTGCCGAAGAGCTGATATTCGGGGAGAACGAAATAACATCCGGCGCATCTTCGGATCTCCAGCAAGCAACCTCATTGGCCAGAGCCATGATCACAAAGTATGGCATGAGCAAAGAGGTGGGACTAGTTGCCCACAACTATGATGATAATGGGAAGAGCATGAGCACTGAAACAAGGCTTTTGATAGAGAAAGAGGTGAGAGATTTTCTTGAGAGGGCATATAATAATGCAAAGACTATACTAATTATTCATAACAAGGAGTTGCATGCTCTTGCAAATGCTCTTTTGGAGCATGAAACTTTATCCGGAACACAGATCAAGAGCCTGCTGGCCCAGGTGAGCTCGCAGCAGCAGCCGCAGGTGGGATCCATTCAACAGGCTTCAACACCGGTGGTGTCGTCACCGCCATCAGCTGCAGCTGCCGCTGCAGCAGCGGCCGCGGCCGCAGCCGCCTCGGCGGCTGCCAAAGCTAAAGGAGTTGCCCAGCCAGTTGTGGGGTCTTAGCTCTGATCAAGTTCTACTTGATTTGATATGTATATTGATTTGAGCTTCAGGTTTTTCTGCAGAATTGAAGTCTAGAAGCAAAGTACAGACATATGATGTTTCCTGCAGTTGAAGTCTATGTGGCCGCCCTGAATTTATTCAGTTAGCTTTTATGTTATTTTGTTTTATTGTTTTAATGAATGTAAGGAATTTAAATTGAATGGCTGTGGCATTATGGCTAGGTTACTTGAGTTTTGATGTTAGTTGGAATAAATTTGGTAGTTTTTTTTTAAAAAAAAAAAACAAATTCTCCTTTTTAGAATAATAGTTTTAGGGGCATTTGGTTCAGTATTATCTTGATATTATGTTATATTATGTAGAGAAAGTAATTATTTAATTTAATGATATTTATAAATAATTTTTAATTAAATTATGAAATTATTAATAAAAAATAATATTTAAATATCATGATATTTAAGTTATATAATATAATATTAAAATAATAATGAACCAAACGCTCATTTAATAATTTTTATAAAATTTATCAAATAATTTTATTAATTCGGTCTTTCAATAGTATTTTTTTTTGAAAGTTCATTTGCCACTTTTCTTGTACCAAATGATTATTATTCGTCAATGCTTCTTCACATTTATGTTATTTTGATGCTATATTTTTTAGATGTATATCTAGATATTAGTATATTATTTTTTGAGATCATATAATTTGAAGGGTTATTTAAATACGTGTAACATGTGAATTAAAATTAGGTAATTTGTCGTCAATTATACGATCTCAAAAAGTGATAATTGAGATATCACAAATTTCAACGCCAATGGGCTATTAACATTATTCAAAACCTTCTCCTTATATGCCGCCGGGACCCTCATTTGGTTTTTAATGTTAAATTTATATTGTGTTTTAAATAAAATTAATTAAAATTTATGATAAATTTAAAATATTAATAAAATTATTGTAGGACTGTTTTGGTTTTTAACTCAAATGAGGTGTTTGTGTTATAATTTTTTAATTTTTATAGGATAAATATATCATGTAGGTTTTTGAGATTTTGAAAATAATATCAAGTTCATAATTTTAAAATCTCTTCAATAAAATTTTTAATGTCTCATTTGGTTTAAAATAATTTTTTTAATTAATACAAATTTCAACAAGCCTCGTTTAATTTAAGGCAAATTTTTTACCCAACATAAATTTCAACTGTAAAAATTAATTTTATTTCACAACTAACACAAATACGTATATTAGAATTGAAAGTATTTCATATTTTACACACTTTCTAATATTAAAATAAATTTTTTTTCTCATTAAACTTAAAAAATAAAATATTTTTTTTCTCTTATTCAAAAAAAGTTTGAACCAAACGAGGCCAAAAAATTAATTTTATTTCACATCCAACATAAATACGAATATTAGAATTAAAAGTATTTCACATTTTACATATTTTTTAATATTAAAATAATTTTTTTTCTTATTAAATTTTAAAAATAATTTTTTTTTTATCTAAAAAAAAATTCACACCAAACCAAACGAGGCCTAAGAATGACATTTTCAAGTAGTTTCTTTTTACCTAACATATATATGTAAATATATATTTTAAATAAAATTTATATTTAAATTAAATATATAATTATAAAAAGGATAAAATACCATCTTCTCACCGCTAGCACCTAGCAGCGCCGCGGCTGGCCACGTGCGCAGCTGGGCACAGAGCGCCTGACCTGCATGCGAGGACCAGTGAGTTGAGCCAATGCATGTCCTGTGCATATGGAAAAATTATTGAGTGTGGATGGTACACCATTTGAACTCCCAATTAGAAGGCGCCACGTGTGCTCGGGCTCAACTATATAGCACACGTAGCGCCCTCTGATT
This sequence comes from Apostasia ramifera, assembly GCA_019297695.1. Taxonomy (NCBI): domain Eukaryota; kingdom Viridiplantae; phylum Streptophyta; class Magnoliopsida; order Asparagales; family Orchidaceae; genus Apostasia; species Apostasia ramifera. The sequence continues at coordinate 98,611 of JAEMOT010003319.1, read as the reverse complement.
GGGTTTCAGACAGTGCATCGTCCAAACCCAATAACTTCTCGTGCACGTGGGCCTACTTGTGCGGCTTGTGTGCTCCCACCGTCTTGCGCGGTGCAGCGACTGTGCGCGTTATGCCAGCCTGCGACATGGGCAGTACGGCGATGCCAAAGATGAAAGAGGGGAAGGGTATTTTATTTTTTATATTTATATTTTAAATTTAAATACAAAAACTATTTAGAAAATAAAAAGATATTAAATTAAATAAAAAAAAACTTGATTAAAACCTAAATGTCAACTTTAAGAACTTTATCAAATTTTTTTTTAAAAAATTATAGACTTGCTTGATATAATCCCAAAATCTCAAAAATCTAATTGATATTTATCTTTTTTTATAATATTATTTATACATATTATCAAATCAAATAATTATTTTCTTAAAATTATATGACGTAACATAAGGATAACATTGAACTAAATCTTCTAAAGGGCATTTCGTTTATTATTATCTTAATTTTATATTATATAATCTAAATATTATTTTTTAAATAATAATTTTATATATTTTTATATTATTTATAAATATTATTAAATTAAATAATTTTTTTTAAAAATAATATAATGTAATACTAAGATAATATTCAGTCAAATGCACCTAAAACTAATTGAAGTTTGGTGTTGTGGGAAAGCTAGAAAATTTGTAAACTTTTAATTGATTGTATTTATTAAACTCACAACTTCTGTAAAGTTTAAATTAGGTAATTTGTGTGCATAAAAAAAATTAATTTGTTATATAAGTCACAAATAAAATTATTGTGTAACAAGAAAATATTTTTTATTTAATTGGAGGATGTTTTAGAAAGATTTTGAATTTTTTTAAAATAAAAGAAAAAAATTATTTTAATATTATAATATAAAATAAAATTATTTTATTATTAAAATTTATGATAAATGTACAATAAGTTAAATTTTAAAATATAAATTTATATAAAATGTAAAGGAAAAATTTATTTTTAATATTTACATTTTTAATTTTTTTTTTTTGGGCCAGAAACGGTTTGGGCCAACCAGAAAGTGTCGCATGGCGGCCCGCCCAATGACCCGGCCCTAAACTTGAAACTCAGTCTCCTTTTCTGTTCGAGATGATGAGGACGTATTAGTCCCTGCGGGAGGTGAATGGTAGGAACTTGGAAGTCGAAGCACCATGCTGCAGAATAATCCCTAATAGAAAGCAGCGGCGGCCGATCATGGACGCGAAGGACATCCTTGGCCTTCCCAAATCGTTCCCAGCCTCGCAGGAGAAGAAACCTAGACCTCAGAAAGAGCCCCAGAGGAAGCCGGATGGAATTTCCCGGGAGGCATGCTTTTTTCTGGCTTAATTCCTTTCATTGCTTTAGTTTAGTTATCCAACTCTTTTGCTCTTTCTTCTCTCATCTTTGATGTATGTGAATTTGTCTGGAATTAGGTTTACGCGCTTACGGGAGGAATGGCGCCGCTGATGCCAACGATTGAAGTCTCTCATTTGAAGCGGCGCCAGGCGGCAGATAAGGAGAAGGTTTGAAGACGCCCTTTTCACTTCTAGGCTTTCCAATGGGCCTTTCTTTTTTCAGCTTTATGCTCTCTTAAGAAATTAAACATAAGTTTACTCGATATTTCTACGAAGGTGTGGTAGTCAGAATGCAAGTGTTCCTTACCATACCTGAAATACTAGAATATTACTCCGCTTCTAACACTTAATTCCAATGAACCATCTTGAAGTACCAATACCCACTCGCCCCTTGGCCGTTGCTGTCTCCCATCCTTCTCTTGCATGGTATTAGAAAGATGTTAATTCCAATGTCACTATTTTTTATTTGCTAATCTCCTCTTCCTCTCTCTGAGAAGGATGTGAGAGATGACCTGCTAGTTATATTAGTAGTTGGGTGAAATGTACAATGATGCTTGTAACAGCATGATGCAATATTTGGTGAATTTTACATCGTTATTGCACTAAGGGTTGTCACAATAAAATATGTGTTGAATATGGCTGAGGTTTGAACTTGAAATTGGTGCCATCCATAATGAATCATTGAACAAGGAATTTATGCTTCCAAATCAATTTCTTTGACAACTGTTTTGTTTTACACCGTTATTCAAAGAAACAAAGCAGTTGTGAGAGTAGTTGTTCAACAGTTTGTTCTACTAAAGTCTTTCTTGGGAGTCTAACAATTTTAGTTGATTATCATGAGTCGAACAAACTTCTTCGACCCGTTACATCCCTTTCTTGATGAAAGATTTCTTACAAGGGTATATTTGTTTCTCCTCATCATGGCATTCTTCGACCATCATTTTTATGACCTCATTTCATTTGAAGGTTATTTTTGGTTTGGAAAGAGTATATTATTATATGTGTGTGATGTGAAATTAAGGCAATTTAATGTTGAGTTTATTGGGATGTAAAATAAAGTTGATTTTTAATATTAGAATATATTTTATAGGTGAACAAAAATGTTTTTTTTTTATTACAGTGAACAAAATGTTAAAAAAAGGATTAGTGGCTTTTGAAGCTCCAATCAAACAAGGCCTTTGACCTCATTTAATTACTGCATGTTTTCCATGGAGTTTTGTTACTATAAGCAGGTTAAAAAGTGTATTCTTGCATGGGAATGAAACTTATTCTTGTGTTTACATGGGAGCATTGGTCAGCATTGAAGGAGCTTTTTCATCATAGTCATATACGCAGGCTTTTTTTAGCATTGTGTTAGTGCCTAGACAGTTAAATGTCATTACTATTGGAGATTTTTAAGACAATGTATGACAAATTTTTTGTTCTACTCTAGGCTTTTAAGTCTAACGATTCAACTGTTCAGGTTACATGGCAGTGGCTTCCTTTCACCAACTCTGCACGGACAGACAATTTGCAGCTTTATCATTGGGTATGTGTTCTCTTTTCTTCTTTACTCTGACGTACCTGATACCCTCAATTCATGATACCCTCAATTCATGCATTTAGACCCTTAACCCAAGATAAAACTTTTGCAGGTGAGGGTTGTAAATGGTGTTCCTCCCTCTGGTGATTACCAATTTGCTAAATACAATAAGGTGGACAAAATGTTTTTTCCTCCACCTATGAGATCTATCTTTTGTTTGGATTTCTGTTTTCAAAATCTGAAAGGGGCTAATGTATATTTACTTTCCATTGTCATGTGGATGCAGTCAGTTGATGTTCTTAAGTATACGGAAGAGGAATATGAGAAGTATCTAACTGATCCTGTATGTACTAGGTACAGAATAGTTTTATGTTAAGATATGCATTAGTTTGTAATATGTCTGTGTTCTGGTGCTTTCTATTGCTTTTTTAATCTTTGTTTGCAAGAGCATGTTCTTTATTCTTTTCTTTCAGCACTTTGCAGTGCTCCCGTGTGATATCTTTTTTGGTTAGACTGCTATTTAGCCATTTCCTCGTATGGCAAAATTTAATTCATTTGAACATTTAAATGAGAAGTTGAAAATTTGCTTATTTCATCGCAAATACTATTTATACTGTTGTATATTCAAGTTCTTATTTGTCATATTCTAGTTCTTATTTTTGTTAATATTTATATTATATATGGGAGTTATCTAAGCTTCCAGAAAAGAATATTCAGCATCAACAATGTTTTGCACTACAATTAGGTTTTCAAAACTATAATGCAGTGAGTTCAAACAGTTTGCTACAAGCCAAATACTTGGTAGTAGATATTTAGACACATGATGGTAATTCTATCAACATTTGAAAATTGGTACTTTTTGCAAAGAAACTGTTTTTGAACTTGAAATCATGTTTGTATATCTATTATTTATCAGTTTTGATCTCAATTCTACACATCTTATGATGAAGCACAGGCAATTTTTGGCATCACATCCTAAATTTTGCACAATTGTGAAACATAGATATGAACGTGAGATTCTTTTATACCTCACGGTCTTGTTTGGTTTTCAGTGCTTTTTGTCTTCTTGAGTAACAAGAAAAAACTGCTTTGAAACGTTTTGTCAATGTTTGTTGCGAACATAGTTTTCTATTTTTCTTTCCCAAAAAAAAGATTTTTTCTATTTCCCTTCACATTTTAATGGTGAGTTATTAGGAACATTACCAACATGATGCTTTTTATTGTGATATAAAGTTCGTGTATTTTTCCCAGATGTGGACTAAGGAGGAAACAGATCAGTTGTTTGACATGTGTGAGAGATTTGATCTTCGCTTTATTGTAATAGCTGATAGATTCCCTACTTCTCGAACCGTGGAGGAACTCAAGAGTCGCTACTACTCGGGTACTTGACAGATGATGTTTTCACTATCTTATGCTTTAGAGTACAATTGATATCTTTTGTCTCCTCTATTTAATACTATTGATCTGAAGTCATCAAATTACTTAAATCTATTTTGGTTTTGTTAGAATTTTTTTTTTCCTTCTGAAATTGACTTGATATAGATGTCCTACCATCATAATAGGGCCAATATATGATTTATCATGAGTATACTGTCTGTATGCTTGTCATACGTTTGTTCTTATATTATTTGCCTTATCTTTCTTTCTACACACTGTCATGTATGTTGTAATGAATTCAAGTTAAAAGTGCTATTTAAAGTGATTTAGAAGTTAAGCAAGAATTTTCCTACCCAACAACTAACTTTTGTACGTAAATATAACTGGATCAAAATAATGAGTTAAACAGTGGGAGGGGAAGAGTTAAAGTGACTAGTGATTTGATCATTGCACATGACCTTAACTCACACTCATATAGAGCATTGCGTTATACAGAGATAAATGGAGAATGGAAATTCTTGTAGTCAACCTAACTAGTTTAGATTAGGGATTTGTTTTATCTTAGCTTTTTGTGCAATTATATGCATGTTTATCAGTGTCAAAACATTGAAAATGTTATTTAGTTTTGGAATTTCCAGATAATATGGATTATGAATTTTCTTGCTAAGGCCTTCTTATGTGATCATGTCTTCTCGAGTTGAACTGTCAACTTGCATCCATCTGTGCTTAATATTAGTTTAGGGTTGGCTTACTGAAAAATATTTTCCATGTTTTCATGTAGTAATCTAAATTATCATCTATTGCACTCTTATCTTGCATGCTTTTGCTCATGGACTTACTTTTCTTGTAGCATGCTATTGACTTATGATATGAGTTATGGAAGTATCACTGAAAAGGCCTTACCTATTTGTTGCCTTCCTATTTGCCCTTTTACAAGTCAATCATAGTTGGTATTTGGCATTCTTAATCTGGGAATAGTTTTGTAGCGGTTGTTTTATTTGCTACAGTATTTGCACGCACAACGTCATGCACCTTTCATGTTTTATTCTTGCAAAAACTCCTGGTAAAGTTCTTCTTGACGCAAGAAGTTTTCTCATCATAAGCTGAAACATTCTATTCCAAATTCTGCCTTTTATTTATTCCTCAGCCTTTAAAATGAAGGGCACTGATTGTTAAACAGGCAAGATACAGACAGATGTTATGCATATTGTTTCATGCCACTTTCTTGAGCCAAGTAAAACAAGCCCTTTTAAGAAGGTTTTTATAATAAAGTTGGATGGTTTTATCTTCTATTGGTGAGCATAGTTAGGAGGTGTAACATTTTGTTTGTTCATTGTTTTATTCTTATGTGCTGAGGGGCCTAATAACACTTATTAAATTGCTGGTTCTGAAAGAATCTTTCATTTTCGGTTTGTCAAAAATTTGGTTATACGCAGGCCTTGGATGATGTCGTGATACTTTGTATGTCACAAAGTCTACAAAGCCCAAAACATCAATGAAACCAGCTTCTTTGTAAATTACCTATCAGACTTTACTTTGAGCATGGATTTAAACTTTTACATAGAAGAACAGTAAAAATAAAATTTTGTGTTTTGATGTGTAATAGGGTTATAATTTAGTAAAAATCATTTTTATATTATTAAGTTTGTTGGAGTTGAATTGAATAAAGTATAGAGAATACACATTGGTAATTTGAGAACTTAAAAATAATAAAGTGAAATGCACGTATTAAGGCGTTTGACATAATTTTAGTGAAAAAATAGAGAAGAATGGTTTAAGCAAACATATACTGAACGCTTTATAGAAAAATGTAATTTTAGAATTTTACCACTTGCAATACTGGGCAAGAGTCATTATTATAAGGTTAATTAATTAATCTATATATTTAATTCCTCTACCATTCTAGTATACATGTCCTTTTTACAAATGCTTCCATTGGTCTAGGAATTTGATTTCTTGCTGTAGATCTTAACTTTCTTTCCTTTGCATACAGCATCTCGAGCACTTGTAATTGCTAGGGCACCATCTGCTGCTGATGTTGCTGGACACCCCCTTGTGAAGGTATACCAACAAGTTGAAGCAAAGTAGTAACTCAAATATGGTACTTGCATTTCTATTCATGGTAACTCTCTCTTTGATTTCTGTTTTTGTATGTAGGAACCTTACCAAGTGGCGCAGGAGATTGAGCGGAAACGTGCACTCTCTGCAGTTTTGTCACGAACAAAACAACAAGAGCTTAGAGATAATGAGGTATTCATCTTGATTTAGTTTGCAGTCATGCCTTTTGCAATATTTTTATGTGTGAATATAATTGAGCAATGATTTTAACTTGTTATTTTATTTCGTAAAATCAAAAAAGGCATAACAAGAAACTATTATGAATGATCTTACATGAAGCTAAATGTGAAGTTATTTTATAGAATGCAATGAATACAAAGGATTCATGTAGCCGAGCCCATCTAGTGGGATAAAGGCTTCGTTAATGTTTTTGTTTTGCAGTCTAAGATACTCCTTTGTTCATGTTACATAAGCAATTAACAATGACTGTTTGTTTTAGATCCTTTCTGAAGCTAAACGAATAATGGAGTTGCGCATGGTTAGTAAAGTAAGTTTGTCCATTTACAATTTAATTTCTGCTTTCCTTTTTATTGGTTTAATGACTGATGTCATATGAATATCAACAATCTTAGTTACATCAGCTTTAAGTGGATCATCTTGCAATCTATTATTCTCCAAATATATTCCTCTCTTTTTTTGTCTTTTTCAAGGTTGGCCATTTATTTTGCAAATTAAAACTGTTGGCACATTTTGGGTCTCTATATTTTTGGCAATGAGGATAACTGATAAAATCAACCTACTTGTGGCATAGAAGAACATGAATACTGTTGATGTGGCATTTGAATAATGGTTACATTATTGTCAACTAGTTTAGACTTGTCATACATTGTATTCTACCAAAATTGACCATGATGTCAATAATATGTTTCACGAAATATGATTGGCTGGGAGATGGGAAAAGACCTGAGGTGAAAAGAAAGGTGACAGATCCTTAATGGCAAATCTAACCTCTTCAGATAGTGTGGTGTTGTAACCATATTGCTAAGGAAATTAGTTCTTGTTATCTGTAGAGGTTCCTATGCACTCTTTTTTGGATGCTGGGTCTATCAGGTAGAGTCCAATCAACAGGATTACTTTTTGATTTGTTAAATTTGATCCTATATTTTCTCATTCTAAATGACATATATATATATAGTTTTGTTGTAAATGAGTTTAGTTTGTGGTTATTTAAGATTTTTTTTTTTTTATTCTGTTATTTAAGAAAATTTTTAAACTAAGATGAACTTGAAATTCATAATTAAATTCAAATAGGAAAAATTTTGGCAAAATTCTATGAACCAAGATTAAATTAAAATCATAAATGCCTTTTAAATGTTGGGTTCAAACTATTTTTTTAATTTCTATAAATAGAGAACGTCTTAAGTTTTTAAAGTATGGAATTAAGGTAGTTTGTTAAATCTATCAAAATGCTTTAATTTAATAAGATATTAATTAATTATACTTAAAATAAAAACTGCCCTAAACAGCTTCTGACTCTTTGGGCTGGGTTGATTCCATGCTAGGATTGGGTCAAGATTGAACAATCAATTTACTAAAAAGGATACTGACGGAGTAATAATATGTGCAGACATAAAGTGGGCCTATGACAAACTAGTAGTCGGCAAAGATTTGAATTGTCCATTTTTATGGATAAAAATTGATAGTGGTAGGGTTTGCTAGGGAAGAATGATTTGTGATACTCTTGATGAGACTAATTGCTGGGTCAACAAGGTATGATCTTGTGGGATTTGATTAGAAATCTGAACAATTGTACTTTTTTGGAAACGAAACCTAGATTTTAACAGTCTTTTTCCTTTTGTCTGCTTGTTGTTATGCTAGTTCACAGCTGTACTGTTAGTATATATTTGAGTTATAATCAATATGATTGACTCCTCATTTCTTTCTTCCTGGAAACACTGAACCGTGCACTTCATGTTCTTATATATCCCTCATATTATACTGTTTTCAGGAGAGTGAAAATGCCGATATGCCAGATGATCAAATTGATATTGATGTAACAGATAAGGATACTCCTGACTCTGCATCACCTTCTTCTAACGTGCAATTGTCGTCTGCTGCTGCGCCTCCAGCTGTGGTTACTGATAATGCGTCAACCCCGGCTTCACTCCGCATGGTATCCTTTTCTGTTTTTATGTTCACTATGCTAAAAGTTTGAGGCCATTTTTCTGTCATAATGGGAGTTGGTTATATCACTTTGGCTCTCGATTGACATGCACATAGTGATTACTGGTTACCATATGCAATGTTGCAGTAATGCCTTTTTGAATCTGTAATGTGCATCTTAGTATATAAACTCACCAGAGTTCTTATCTACTACTACACGTTAAATAGATGACAGTGAATTAGTTTTTTTTTTTCATCCACACTTTGTCAGTTTTGTCAATTTAATTGAGGTAAATTTGATGCTATAATGATATGATGCCTACTAGAAATATGAATAATTCCTGTTTTACTAGTGGTACCACATATGTTCTGGCTTGCATGCAATGATTGCATGTTCTAGTGCCTTTTTGGAATATGTTCTTTTATGTATCTATGATGGGTGGGTGAGTGTGGGTGGATTGATAGATGGTTGGATGATTAGTTAGAAGCCTATGATATTTTAGCGATTAATGGAGTTATAAAAGATGGATGCATTTATGGATGCATTTATGGATGCATTTATGGATGCATTTATGGATGCAAGAACTCAATTGAGGACATTCATCTATGTATGGATATGCTATGTATGTACCTGTAAAATAATAGTCAATTTCAAAAAGTAGTCTCTTTTCTTTGAATTGGAAGAACTTTTTTTTTAAATTAGAGTTCATTCATCTGTATGTGTATGTGCCTGTAAAAAAAATAGTCTCTTTGCTTTGAATTGGAAATTCTTTTTTTTTTTTGCGGTAAAACATAGTTATAGCATATATGGTTGTTACTTTTGGAAACAAGTATCATTGCTTTCTTATGGTGTCTTGACGTTTGTACGGACATAATGTTGAAGTGTGTAGCATATTTCAAAGTATTTTTACACATGTTCATAGAGCTTCATATTATGAAATGTCATGGATCAATTAAGCTATCTTTGATCATCTTCTAGCTTGCTAACTCTGATTGCTTGATGCATTTTTAGGTAGTACTACTGATCCTGATTTTGTTTCTTTCTTGAATGGAAAATAAGGAAGAATAAAAATTTGTGGAAAGTGGTAGACGTTGAATGTCTATCCTTATGAAGTATGCACACATACGGACATGTAGGTGCCGTATCATGCACCTTCCATATGAAGTTTATTTAAGTGCTCTTATTACAGTATTAAATGTTGATATTCTTGGAAACGAAGTGTCAACGTTAAGTATCAATTGAAATTTAGAAAAATAATTTGGAACGTTGGCATTTGTTGCTATAATTTAGATGTAGGATATAATGTAGAATTTGTGTCTCAGTTTGATTTTTCATTCTATCGTAAGGTAGGCTTGGTGCAAGGGTCATAGTTTGTAGTACTGGTGGAGATAATTTTTCTTTTTATTAATTAGATTTAGTAGGTATATTAATTTAATTATTCATTACAATGCCAATATTATGAGTTTCACATTGTAGTCACACATTTAAATCAATCTACTTTTAGATTTGTCATTGAAGTATGCAAACTCCTGTTTGAGAGATAACTACAGTTTCTTTTCCTTCTGAGATTTTTGTTGCATTTGCAATTCTGCATGTAGAAATTCCTTGTTATATGATTCAAAGCTGCTTACTGTATAAAGATTTTTGATAAATGAATTTCAGCTTCGAGTATATTTGAGAACCCATGTCCTAGACCAAATGGTTCAAGCGGCAAGCTCAAGTGCTGGACCTAGGACCATCAAGAGGGTGGAGCAAACTTTGTCAGATCTTGGGGTTTGTTACAATTTTCACAAAGACTTCCTGAGCAGACTTTTGCGCTTATTTTTGTACCAAACTGCAAATTGTTTACAAATTCTCCTTTTTCACTCATGTTTTTTGATTTTTTTTTGTCAGCATTGCTTTTATTAAGGATTATCATTCCTGTTATCAACTATTTTTCCTCCTGTTCAGGTTCACATAAAACCAAAAGTTCCAACTAAAGCAGTATGTGCAGAGCATCTAGAATTGCGTAAAGAAATACTTACGCTATTTAACCTACAGAAGCAGGTTAGTTTTCTAAAATTAGATTTTATACTTTCACAATGTTTCTTGTATTTTATATTATTACTTTGAAGTTAACTATATTTATAGTTACATGCGCGGGCCCGTGCACTCTCATGCGTGTGTGTGCTCTCGTGCGTGTGTGCGTGCGGGGCTAAACTCCACTTAAATCTAACGCCGCCTACGGCCTAGCCATTTGGGTATTAATGAGGGCTACCTAATCCCATCTGCTCCCCTCTCAAGATAAATATTCATATTTATGATAGGAGGAAAAAGAGATAAAAGGGGGGATCCAGGGACCTCAATTCTGCAACAGGACTCACAATCACCCTTTCTTGCTTGAGGGGAGCTGATGCGGGTCGAAAAATGAAAAATGATATTTAAACTTGTAACTCAGAAAAATTAATTAGCAGATTATTTTAATTAAGTGCAAAATATTTTCTAAATAAATTATATGATAAATAAGATTCTTAAATTCTGTAAATTTAAAATATTTTAAAATTAAAATTAAACTTAATCGCCTGATAAATAAGAATTTATCAAATTAAATTAGGGCGTCAATTTAAATTCAGCAAATCAAATTTAAGGTTCAGGAATTTAGGACAGATATTTCACAATTAAATTCAGTAGTGATTTTCACTCAAATAAATGCCAGGTCACACAATTAGAGCCAGATAAATAATTTAAGTCAAAAGAATAATTTTATATTGAAATCAAATAATCAGATTAATTTGATTTAGAAAAGAAATTATATCTTAGCTAAAGAAATTCAAGTAGTAAATGATAAGTTTAAATAACAACGACACAGGTGAGGTAGGCTGCTTGGGTTGGCGTGCTCGAGTGGCACGTTTCTCGGGCGAAGTAGCTAGCCAAGCGGCGTAGAAAGTGACAAGTTGCCTCGTGCTGGTTGGTGAGGCAGCAGGCAGTGGAGGTAGCCGTGTGTCAGAGGCAGTGGGCAGTGGAGGTAGCCGTGTGTCGGAAGCGGGCGAGCTTCGTTGGTGGGCTAGCTTCGGAAAGTGCTGGAGGCACTCGGAGATGATCTAAAGAGAGAGAAAGGGAGCAACAGATGGAAGAGATTTTTTTTTGGAAAGTGGATAACTAGACTAATTTGAGGATTCTCATCAAAAGCTAACCCAACCCTTTCCTTCACCGGATTATCGACTCTTTATCTAGGATTTAGGCTTTGAGAATACTCAACATAATTTCATTCATCAAATACTACTTTCTATTACAATGCAAGACGACCTCTTTTTATAGAGAGATCCCATGAAGAAATTTAAAAATATAATATTAAATATAGAAAATAAAATATCAAATAAATGAAAGCAAATATGAAACTACTTCTATTACAATAAAATAAAATTAGCTTCAAATATGGCGAATCTTCAAATCTTTCAAATTTATCATGAATCAAATCAAATCAAAATAAATCTAAATAAAGCTAATATGGAAATCTTCAATAACTCTAATTAAGCATATGGTGCTATTTTGGCTGTCCATTCGATATTAATCCGTGTCCTCACTAGGAGCCCCCCTGGCCAAGACAGTTTGCCTACTCTTAGCTTTCGACTTCGATGCTATCTGACTGTTCGGCTAGCTCTTCTTAACAGATCCCCTGGCCTTGACAGCAAGTAGCTTGCCACTCTACTTCTTTCCTTCCAAAAAGGAGATCCTCAGTGAAGAAAGTAATGGAAAGTTTAAGCAAAGGACTTATGTGAAATGATGGATGACCTACAAAATAATTTAAAAGCATGGGTCTATGGTGAATGGGGGCCTAAACAGTGCTATTTTCCTCATAGACGAAGACATGGAGGCTTGTGCAGTTGTGCACTTGTGCAGTGACATATCGTTGCCAATTCTTGTTTGACGTGCTATTACTTTTTACTTCTTTAAGCTTCTCCAGTTGAATAGGTTTTGTATGTGCTTTTCCTGAAATTTTTTTTTTCCCTGAAATTGATAATTTTCAGTATTGCAGCACGCTATATTAGAGCATAATTCTTTAAACTCACATGCTCCTTGCCGCACAAAAAGACATTGTATATCCTTAGTTGATAATGGATGGCCTTATTTTACGTATTGGACTCACTGTAAAATAAAACTTTACCCAAGTAACTTTATCGGCTATTTGACTATCTATCTATACATGAAATATGCCATTGACTGGGTTTGATGGAGAGCCATCAATGGTGACTCGTGGCAGCAGTTGCCTGTGAAATGGAGACTGGAAGAACACAGTTGTTAGCAAATATGAATTACACATAGTATTATTGGATGATACATGAATTTCATTCATACGGTGAAATTTAATAGAGATTGGTCAACTTGCAGAGTAACTTCCATCGCTAGAACTGAGGAGGAAAATGAGTATCTTCATCTATTTTTATATGCATGCCCTAGCTCATGCACTCTTTTGCGTTTAAACAGCTTTCATAGTGATCCCAAAACATATTCTTGTTCTATATGCATTTGAGGCCCAAAAGGAATACTTCATACAATATTATGCTCCCAAATCTATATTATTGTGAGGTTGACAAAGAGATTGAAAAATCATCTTTTTTTCTATTTATTTATTAAAAATTTTTGTATGCTGTTTCTTTGCAGTTCTTTATTTTTGCTTGCATGGTCACTTCAAAAGGGCAAACACATGCACCATTACAGATTAGGGCTAATTGCTACATTTATTTGATTAATCAAAGTGCTTTCTCAAATATGCCATCCTTTTTCGTACTAGTTGGAGCTCGGATAGGAAGGTCTTGTTTTTCATCAATGACATAAGCCAGTTTATTAATTGCTTGGAATTCAATGTGTCTCTATACTTGTTTGTTTTTGAATTCTTGGGGATTGTTTTTTTTTTGTTCCATAATCTTATTATCCTTCCGAAGTGGTGTTGACTTTGTTTATATGATTTATTAAGCAAATTTTTAATTCTTGATTCAATTATAGTTGCAAAATAAGGAGGCTGAGGCTTCTGCACGTGACACCTTATTTACTGAGGCACCTGACACCCCTAAGGTAACTGTCTATTTGCACATTTTGTTTAACTGAAGGAGAATAATACTGGGATCTTTCGTGAAAGCCCTATACTGACTTTGCCACCCTGTTAACCCATCTGCTGCTTTTTTTCCTACCTTTGTTGTGATAGCATGTTTTTTCGAAAGCCGATAGCATGTTTTTTCGAAAGCCGATAGCATGTTTATTCAGTGTGGCTTGGATGTCAATGGATTGGAGAATTTTTTCAGTTACATGAACAAAAGTTACACTATTTGGAAACGATGAGTTGAATCCCTTAATTGTTTTGCAGCAACAGCAAAGCCTGTGAAAATTGTGATAACTGTCGCCTTATTTAAGAGAATCCTAATCTTGAATGGATGTCCTATTATTAATGACCATTAAGAAAGGGGACAAAGTTTAAGGGTTATTCTTAGTTAATTGGTCTGAACGATTCATTTTTTTTATATTGGTGCTTATGTATCTGACAATTTTGAGTCTGAATTGTGGGTAGCGTTCATATCGTGGAGACATGGACAGGTCTTTTGCCCCTGATGCAGCTGGTTTTGGAGGTATTAATTGGCTTGTTTGACTATTTATAATGTACTGAGTAGATCAAGTTTTTCTCAGTTTCTTTTTTTATGGATTTCAGGAGAGAAAACAGGCAAAAGGGACCATAAGCGCAAGGTACTTCATAATCATACCCCTTCTCGTGCTTTTTTGTTTTTGAAAGCCCTCTTCTAGTGCTTTTAATGTAGCACAGTAGTTCGTATTTTCTTATATTGAGTCATTTTTGGCCCTAGGCTCCTGGAAGATTCATAGATGCACCGCCATCACCACCTCAGTCTAAAAGGCCGAGGAAGTTTAAGGTTTCTGATGGATGATATTCAGGCAAATTATGCTCCTTGTAAGAACATGAGCTCCATTACTCTTAACCTTTTCTAACCATTCATGTACTTCTTAGCAAATTCTTAAATGCACTTTTTTTCTTAGCTTCTGCAGCTTGCTTTAAACGAAGTTCCATATTTCTTCAATCACTGTGTTCTATCTTTTTGTTGCTTTTTCGGAAATTTGTCTTCCAGACGAGATATTTTGGAATTATACAATATTTTTTCTCACCTGTGTCCTGTTCTAATTTGAGTTCGGCCTGTTCTAGTTATACAGTATTTTTTTCATTACTCAACCTTTTCTAACCATTTATGTACTGCTTAGCAAATTCTTAAATGCACTTTTTTTCTTCGCTTCTGCTGCCTGCTTTAATGATGTTCCATATTTGTTCAATCACCATGTTCTATCTAATTGTGGCTTTTTCGGAAATTTGTCTTCCAGATGAGATATTTCAGAATTATACAGTAGTTTTTCCCACCTGTGGCCTGTTCTTTGGCTTGCAAGAGAGTTATCCATCCATACACATTATAATTATATATATATATATATATATATATATATATATATCCCCCTTTTTTTGGACTAGATATATTGGAGTTTGTTCTTTTTAGGCACCTTCGCTTGCCTGCTTGAAATGAGTCCAGTATTGCTTCAGTAATGTTAATTTCATTTGTGGGCTGGTCTAAATTGAGCGTTAGTGCGTCAGCCAACATGCACATTTCAATTGTTATCTTAATTTTGTTCTTATTTTGTCCGACTTCTGTGGGCTTACACTAAGGAGCGTTTGGTTCGATGCTGTCTTGATGTTATATCGTGTTATTTAGCAGGTGTTTGGTTCAATGTTATCTTGGTCTTACGTCATGTTATCTAAAGAAAATAATTATTCAGTTTTATGACATTTATAGATAACCTTCTAAAAAATAATGTACTTAATCACTCAAAAGATGACATAACACTTAGGTAACGTTGAACCAAACGCCGCTCTTAGAGAAATTAAGTGTTTTAGTTTGGTGACACGTAGATAACCTTATAAAAGATTATGAATTTATCATTTAAATAATGACACTTAGATGTTAGAACATCTAGATAATATGACATAACACTTAGATAACGCTAACCCACACACCCCCTGAATCGAATGCAACTGTCTTTTAGGAGGATCTTATATATTTTGGAATTATGATCTTTTCATCTCTTCTGCAAATTCATTATTAATGCAATCTTATGTGTAATATTTTTAATTTATTGTCTCAACTATCTTCCCAAATTTCTCACAGATCTCTGCAATATGCCTGCCCATCTTACAAGTTACGAGCATAGAGAGAGGCTAATTAATGGTCTTATTTCCATCAAAAAAAAAATTAATGGTCTTATTTAGACAATAGACTCTTAAATGTGTATATTTACATTTTTGGATTTTGAAAAATATTGTGATTATGTAATTAATGTGTATGTTTATCTTACATGCATGAAATAGAATATGTTTGTTGACATTATTGATGTCTAATTTTGTTTTAAAATTAAGAAACTTTTGTTTATGTGCTTGAAGTTTTTTGAATTATATTATTCAAAAAAATTAATTATTTTATTTGATCATATGTTAAAATTTTATATTATAAAAAATGTAAGATTGTTGCTCTTAAGATATTATTTAAAATTTAGGTGTGATTTACATATTTTAATTATGGGGAAGGGAGGTTAAGTCAGATTGCTTTTTTATTACCTTATTATTGATTTGTGGGTGACACATTTTGATAAATATTTAATGAAATAAATTCTTTTCATTTTACATAAATCTTAAAATTTATATTTTGTAAATTTAATTTGTATTTGGTAACATCTTGTAAATAAGAAGTTCTAGTTATTAAAATATAAGTAATATAATGATTTGGTTGCCCCTAAAAACAAAAAAACAGTAATATCTTTTTATTTTATTTTATTTTATCATCCAATTATTTTTTTGGAGCCATCTGGCCCACCACAAGGCAAAGAAAATTGCAATCTCCCTTGTATTGTCTTCAATAGTTATTGGCTTTTACATCTCACTCTGCAAGCTCATCATAAGGATTTGTTTCATAAAATTTTAATTTATGTCAAAATGGGGTATAATTATTTTTTTAAAAAAAATAAAATAACTTATATAATTCTCAATATATCAATTAATTTTACTTAATATTCTTACAATTAATTAATTTTAATTTTTTATCATATATATATATATATATATTAAAAATATATATATTTTTTATTAAAAAATTAAAAAAATAATCATGTTCAACTTGGAGATGAACTATAGAGGGGAGGCCATCTCCTAGATAGCTAAAATAAGTTGCTAAGCTTATCATCTAAGCAACTTAAACTATTTGAGTTTTGTTTGCCATGCAAATTGCATGGCTCATTTCAATCGTTCATGTGGCCCTGGAGTAGCCCCAAATTTGAACTTTTAGCTTACCCATCAGAAATTCTCTTGGTATTCATAGCTGGTGCTTCTACTTGTGCCTTATAAGTAATGGAGTCCCTATCACTCATACGAGTATCATATATCTCTCATAGGTAGATAATAAACCCCTTTATGAATTCTAGTTGATACAGGAGAATCTCTCCCAATTACCTTAAATATTTACTTTACTTTTTTTTATTCTTCTTTTGGATTTTATTGTAAAAGCAAGCATTACAGTCCCATTACCCCTCAAACTCCCAGCTTAGGACGATTTCTTCTTATGACAATCTACTTAAAATTAAACAGCATTCATGAAAACTATTTAGATAAAAAAGGACTTAAGCTACTTAACATTACTTACAAAAATAATAAATAATATAAAAATAATGTAATACATCTCTCATAAATAATTCTATACATTAAAGCTAATGTCAATTCCTATGTAGCACTATTATCATAGAATTCTACTATAAAATCCCAATAACTACTAATAAGTCAATCAATTATGATTTAATGTTTTAATTTATTAAATTATTTAGTAGATTAATTTTTAATTCACTAGATAATTTAGGGAATTAAAGATTTGAATTATGATTGAATAATTTATTAAAGAGGCATAGCATTTTTTATTATAATATAAATAAAATTAATTTTTTTATTTACGTGATATTATTATCACATAATTTTTTTTATTAAATTTAATATTTAAAATTATTTATAAAGACTACAGAGTATTTCTGATAAATTAAATGAATCCGAATCCGAATCCGAAACAGGCAAACCAGCAACCGATCATCGCGTCCAATCTCGACCTCCACTTCCTCCGAAATTCACAACCCTCGTTAACCTCGGGAATCCGCGGCCTTCGCGTTCACAACCCCAATCCCTCGCCCTCTGCCCAACTCCGCTGACATCACCATCGGCGGCTCCGGTAAGTCTTCCTACTCACCGTCATCGCCAATCACCATGCCCCTGTTCTTCTCTACCCAGCACGACCCAGGAATCAGCAGCTCGTCCTTGAGGTAATCCGACGATTTGTTCACCGTTCCAGTCGGCGATTGCGTGCAAAAGGCCCTGAAGATTGTGCCAATCGCTCGGATTCTTCGAATCCTTCAAATACGGTGATTTCCTCGCGTCCACCACCAGATCGGTCCCGGATCTTGTTGCGGGCATGGAGGATGTGGAGATTGGGAAGGATTCGGAGGAGGTCGTCAAAGGGCTTGTTGCCGACCTGGGGGCCGCCAAAGACGACGGAGCAGCCGGGGATACGGGCGGCGGCCCCGCAATCGCTGGGGATGGTGGGTGAGAGCTTTGGGCGATATCGCAGGCGCTGAGGAGGGCAAGGCCGGCGCCGAGGCTGTGGCCGACGGTGATGATGCTGAGGGACTCCCCGCCGATGACGCCAACCAGGTGTTTGATGGTGGAGAGGAGCTGATCGAGCACTCAGCTTCGTGAACGGGGATTTCGGGTCGCTTGACGTGTAAATGCCTAAATGGTGTGCCTGTTAGCTAAAACTTTAATATTATTAAATAATAACAGCAAAAAATATAATATTATTAAATAATAATAACATAACACAAATAGAGGCATTTACAAGTTAGGCATTTACAAAGTTAATATCACTAATTTAAAAAAAAAATAATAATTATAAGGGATAATTTAGGCCTTTGAAATTTACCAAACTTATCGTGAAGATTTATAAATGTCAAAATATATTGTCCAGATCTATAATAATATTATATAATTTATTAGGACTTTATTTATTTTTAAAAAACTTCCAATCAGGTTCAAAATAATGTTTACTGTTTAAAATATTATTATTTTATAAAAATTAAATTAAATTAAATTAAATATTTTTTCAATTATGATTTTGCCCCTCGCGTACAGGGTGTCCGCTCAAGGGTCGCTTGAGCGCGGCCTCGAGGGCCGGCGGCCGGCAACTCGTTGCTGCCGGCGTTCTAGCACAGGCGGCTGGTAGCGTGCGGTCGCGGCGTCCTTGCACGGGTCATCGCAGCGCGCTGCCTCGCGTGCAGACGCCTGTGTGCGGGCTTCCGCGTGCAGCCCCGTGCGCTGGGGTTCTGGCGCAGGCAGCCGCAATGGGCAGCCTGTGCGAGAGCGTCTGCGTGCGGCCTAAGGTGCCGGCGTCCGCCCACGAGCAGCCTGTGCGAGGCCTCGCGTTCGTCCACGCGTGGGTGGCCTGCAAGTATTAAAATTTATTTTTTTAATTATATGATAGGTGGCCAAAACTGATAAAAATGATTAACGTGAAATGTTTGAGTTGAGCTTGAAAATTAGTTTGATTTTTTTAAAAAAAAAATTCAGGATTTAACTTTTTAAAAACCATAGTCCCATTTGATATTATTTTATAATAAAAATTCATATAATACTTATCCTATATTATTTTAATTCACATTTTATATAAATTTTAATAATAAAAATAAATATACAGTAATTTGATGAAAAAATAAAAATTGAAGATTAAATCATAATCAAAACATGTTTGAAAAATTTGATAAAAAATTTAATTATTACATTTTACTTATATAAAAAGAGAAAGAAGTATTAAGTTATTAGGATTATTAGATCAAGATCAAGTGCAAATAATAATAATATTTATGGTAATAATAATAATAATAAATATATAATGTTATTAGGATTAAAAAATAATTTGAAAGTTAAAGTTCGAAGGTTGCTCGGAACTCGCTTGAATTTAGGTTTGACTCGAGCACAATTCGAATGATATTGAATCAAGCTTCGGGCGACAACTCGAGTTCAGGAGTCATTTCAAGTCGAGTTCAAGGCATGACTAGCTTGTTCAATATAAACTCGTATCAACTCAAAAAATATTATATATTTTAATAAATATATAAATATGAATTTAATATTTATATACATAATTTTTATTTTTGGCCATTAGATTAGAAGCTCACTATAATTTATAATGTGTCGATCAACAAATATGTGTAAGGCGTCAACTAAAAACATGAAAAACAATGAAAATTTTATTTAAAGTTAAAATTACATGATAAATTTTTTAAACATTGGATTTTTAAATTAATCCTGTAAGTGCAGTGGCAAATTGATGCCATCTGACTCACGAGTCATGACTCATCTGAACATCTCGTCTCCGTTCACCGGATTCAACTCCGTCACCACGGACTCGTTGAGCTCCGGACCCGGTAAACGCTGAACCGGGCCTTCGGCGCCACAGCGGCGAGTAGAACCCTCGCCGTTGTCTCCTGCGAAACCGCCGCATGCTCCCTCTCAGCCAGCACCGCCGCCACTAGCCCTTCGCCCACTCCTCCTTCTCCTCCTCCTCCTCGGCTGCCTCCGGCAACCATGTACGCCACGATTGCAGCCTGCACCGGCCCCAAACTAGGGTTATACGCCGCCGATTCCATGTACGCGCCCGCATACACCCTCCCTTCGCCGTCGGCCAACGCGAACCCCGACGGGCAACCGCTGTACGGTGCGTGCGCCTCCCTCGCCGCCTTCAACGCCGCCGCCCTCAACCTCTCCTCCATTTCCCCCAATCCCTTGCAGATTTCTTCTTCCTTCTCCCCCTCTTCGATTAAATAGTTGCAGTGCGATTCGAGGAGAAGGGGGACGTCTTCTTTGAGTAGATCTGAGGGGCCGAACGGATTGGGGAGGAAGTAGGAGAGCGGGCGGTATTCGCCTTGGCCGGTGACTTGGATCTGTATCTGCGAGGCGGAGCGGATCTCCTGCAGGAACTGGCGGCAGTGGCCGCAGGGGAAATCGGAGACGGCGATGAATTGGATCGATCTTTCACCGTGGAGGGCGGCGTTGGTGACGACGAATTGCTCGGCGTGGATAGAGTGGTGGAGGGGCACGCCGGGGAACTCGACGTTGACGCCGAGGTAAATCCGGCCTGAGCTACCGAGGGCAACGGCGCCGACGTGGTACCTGGAGATTTGTGGGCGGGCCATCCGCTGCGCCGTCGGCACCAGCGCAGGCAGTAGATCGCTGACGGCGATGAGGTTCATCTCCCTCCGCATCCTTTCGGCCTCATCGGACTCGATCACGTAAATCTCCGCCGTCGGTTTCACGGGATTCTGCGCCATCGCTTGCCAAGGTAAGTGCCTACGCCGTTTTTATAATTTTATGTTATTATTTTTTTTTTCGTTTTTGAGTATTATTGGATACATTGAAGAGGAGGCTTTATATCGAACTTTGAATAATTAATAAAAGGGTAAATTACATCTTGGTTATCGAATTTAGAGCATAATATTATCTGATTTTTTAATTTTTAACACATGGATACCCATTTTGATGTGATGAGAATGTCTGTATCACATGTCTGGTGAAGAACAAAATGGTCACCCCAACCTAGTTTATCAACCCATTGCTCCAAAACATTAATGTCACCAAAAGCCAAGTGTAAAGAAGGTGTCCATGTCTCAAGATGTATGTAAATGGAAATCAAGTCACATGTGAGCAAGGGTACGAAGAAAAATACCAAAAGAAATATCTCGACCAGCTAGCATAGAATGATGAAAAAAAGTCGCTCTTCCAGTGATGCAGATATATTGTATGCGCATCAATATACTCGACCCACTAGCAAAACCCATATGCACATCAGTATATTGTGGAATCCGCTACTCTAAGAACTCCTCTAAAGGCCAGCGTCAAGGACACCGAAACATCACAGAGAAATAATAAAAAGAAGAAGAAGAAAGAGGGTATGGAATAAGAAAAGGAGAAGGAAGGGAAGAGTTGAATAGAAGATGGCTGGAAAGTGATAGCCCCTCAACCCTCCAACTCCTTAAATAGAGCCAAAATGGTGGGCCAAAAGGACACAAAGATGCCTTATCGTTGGGAGGCAATTTGCTTACCCCAAAATATTTTGGGAATGAATAAATATCCAATTGAAATTAATTTGACAAATTAATATTATTCGAATATATCAAATCCATTAAATAAGCTAGAAAATTATAAAAAGAAAACCCAAAAGTCACCAAAAATCACCAAAAATCACCAAATGTTTTTAGGAACTTAAGATATTTGTGGAACATGGTGATGTAATGTTTGGTTTGATCTGAATCCCAAATTGTCAAAATAAAATCAAAAAACTTTGGAAAATGATGAATAATTGATCCAAAATTTTGATTATCCAATTGATCTATGAAGTCAACTTAGAAGTGGATGAAATTTAGTGAGGATGTGTCTCTTGAGTTAATGAACATTGAACAAAAGCCCTCAAGAAATTTCATTATGGGATTTGTATTTAGCAAGTAATTGCTCAATAACCAATTAAGCTACCCATATCAAATTGAAGGTTAATTCAGTTAAATCAAAACCCTAAATTAGGTCAAAACATAATTGTGTTTGTTCTGATCCTAATTTTGATGTCAATCTTACCTAATGTAGATTTTTGATGGCTATACTCATTTATCATCTTGTCCTTTCGCATATAGTTGCTCATCCTCTTTAGCATCTTCATTTTTTCGATACTTATCTTATTTGTGTGATTTTATTTTATAGAATAGATTCAATACTATATCACATCGTTGGCTTTACAACTGTTATATAAAATTTGCTTTTAAGTCAGTAAAATTTTTCTGCCACACAATACACTAGATGCGTTTCTTTACTTTATCTATTCTGCTTGGATCCTGCTAATAACATCTATCCACTGCTATTCTGTATGATCAATCAAAGATATTTAAGTCGCTCGCTCTTCCTGCTAATTTGATCATCAATTGTCATCTTCTCACTACAATTTTTTTTATTATTAAATTTATACTTCATATATTCAGTTTTTGATCTACTAAGTTAAA
This sequence comes from Apostasia ramifera, assembly GCA_019297695.1. Taxonomy (NCBI): domain Eukaryota; kingdom Viridiplantae; phylum Streptophyta; class Magnoliopsida; order Asparagales; family Orchidaceae; genus Apostasia; species Apostasia ramifera. The sequence continues at coordinate 75,973 of JAEMOT010003319.1, read as the reverse complement.
AATCTTTAGATTCTAATGTATTTCTTCATAATTTGAGTTTCGCTTTAGCACATTCTCTAGTTTTATCAATGAAGAAAATATCATCTACAAAAAGCATATACCAAGGCACTTTTTCTTCAATATGTTCATTCAAAATTTTCATAACCAATACAAATAGATATAGATTTAAAGTTGAATCTTGATATAATTCAACTGAAATAGAAAATTTCTTAGTTAAAGCCTCTTGTGTTCGAACACATATAACAACCTCTTTATATATATATCCTGAATAACTTGGATGTAGGTAGTACAGACTCTTTTTTTTTCTAAAACTTGTCATAGCACTTCTCTTGGGATTTTATCATAAGTCTTTTCTAAATAAATGAAAATATGTTGCAGATCTTCTTTTCTCTCTTTAAACATCTCCATTAAACTTCTCAAAATAAATAGTTTCTATAGTAGATTTGCTTGGCATAAAATCAAACTGATTCTGTGATACCCTAGTATTACGATATAATGTATGCTCGATCAACCCTTTCAGTTAGCTCTCCACCAGGAGATCAAAATTCTATTTAGAAATTTAATTACTATTGAAATTAATTGTGAGGAATGTTATTTAATTGTGAATGTTGGTGGTTTAATTGACTATCAAAACATCCGATTAATTTAAATATTCAAGTAGTTTGAGTTATGTGATTTAAAATCTTATTTATCATATAAATTATATTAAAAAATATTTTTGTTCTTTAATTATAATAATTTGTCATAAAAATTATTGTCCTTCCAGAACCTTACTTTCTTTCCTATTCTGAATTTTTATAGTCCATTTGCAACTATCCAACAACTAAGGGATTGACTTGCAGATATGCGTGTGCAGTTTGGAATCAGAGTTCTTCCCCTCCATTTTTAGGCAAGTATTCATTAGTGAGATTAGCTATTACACATGGCTGTAAAAGTTGTTTAATCTACATGTATTCCCAACTTATTTGTATCCCGGTGTTACCGATGTATGTTGAAGCCTTCACATTTCATACAAGAGTTTGAATTTTCCTACAGGTTCGTGCTGCAGAGTATAACAGTGTGCGTGGGCAGCTTAATGCAATAGATTGGTAGTAAACTAGCAGGTAAATTTACATTAATTGGAGATGTTATGATCAAGAATTTCTTCTTTATTATGAAGCACATATGCCTGTGAACTGTTTTGACATACATTTTCAGTACTTATCCATGCTCTAATGCCATATCATGGTAGATATGCTTGCCAACTAAGAAGTTGGACATTGTTTTGTAAATCCGTTTAAATAACTGGAGTACGTTTATTACTTTCTTTGACAGTTATGGCCTATTCTTAGCTAAACTGTTTTTCTTATCTTTTGCAAATTCCTTTCTGTTCCAGTATGGGCTTGAAAATGTTTAGAATGTAAACGTTCATATGGGCTATCATGTTTAGTTCTAAATGACTCAGCTTAGCTGTTCGTGACTTTTCTAATCTTAAAAAGCCAGAGGTATCATCACAGCAGAGCATCTGGTGACTACTTGCAATCATTCCCAAGTATTCTGAAAAGATTGGCTGTCAAGCTATGAAACATTGACTACTTATGCGGTATGTTGCTTTGTTCTTGTATTGAAGTTTGAAGATGCTTTATTTTTTTTGGCATGTGGCAATGCCTCAGTTGAAAAGTTTTATGTGCTTTGTTTGCGTTATGATGTACTACTCTGTCCCTCTTTTTCTGAACTGCTGTAATTAAGAGAACGCCTTTATGTTTGCCATTTGGTTTTGTAAAGTCAAAAACAAATTATGAGTGTTATGATAGCTTTAATTATTTTGTCAGAATTCAGAAATATTGTTGATTTAAGTTTTCTGTGCTTAATTCTAGCGCTTATGATACTCATCGAAAATGATGCTTTACAATTTTTACCACTCTAGCAACAGTTAGTACAAGAATGAAAATGGATCCATAGTTTTGCCCTTATTGTTTTGCCAATACACATAAGGAAGGCCGACACTCTGCTTGTACTCTTTGTACATTGTGTTCTTACTTCCTAGTCATGCTTTTAGATTCTAAGCATTAACTTCATCCTTGGATTCCTGATCGTTTCTTATTTCTGTTCTTTGAACCTGTACTTGTACATCCTTATCAAATGTTACTTGTATGGAGTACTGTTTGATAAGGACTTCAAATATTGGTAATTAGTGAAGTGAATATTTAAAAAAAAAGTAAATTGCATATAGGTCTCTCGGATGTTAGGGTTTTTGCATGCTGGTCCCGAGGTCTAAGACCTTAAGGATCAATATGCAATTTACTATTTAGAAAATGTCAAGTATTCTAGTTCGACATAAAATTTTTCACTTAATTAATGTGCTCAGCATTACCATTCAAGATATTTCACATGTTCCTTGATTATGCTTGTTCAATTATTTTATCTTATTTAGCTTCCAAGATCATCAAAGAAGTTGTATGAGGATAATGAGTAAGCCTGAATCCAGCTGAGAACTCTTTTTAACAGTTTTTTAGAAGTTCAAAGAAACCATTAAGATGATTCCAACCACCAAATTTGGGCTTCAAAGCTTATTTGATAGGTCAATTAAATGACCAAAGATTTTACGACTCAGACAAATACCTAATTTATTCTGTTCTTCACAGATTTTAAATTTCATAAATGGGATCTGGGCTCATTTGATAAATTCAATATTTTTTACTTTAATTCAGTATAACTATAAAGTTTAAATATGAACATTAAAAATACAACTTAATTATATAATATGCATCTAATAGTGAATATTAAAATTTATATTAAAAAAATGCACTAATTTTAATAAATGGGTTATATTTGCCACCAACTTGTACTTGGTTTTCTTAGGCGGGTCAAATTCGCATTATCTGTTTGTGACCTGTAACCATATAAGCTCGATCCCTACCCGGTTAAGTTAGATTGGGTTCACGGGTCGAGTCAAAAATTGCCACCCCTAGTTATACCGCGACCTACCATACTTACACTCTGTCTCACCATTCAGGATAAGTATTACACGTCTCATAAATAAAAGAAAGGAGTAACAATTATTTGTTAGTTCAATTCAAATTTATTCACGAAGAATTCAATTTCATTCATGTTTTTGAATAAATTTAAGAAAAAATTTCTCATATTATATATTTCTTTCAAGGGTAAATATCATCCAGGTCCCTCAAATTAGGCAGTAATATCAATCAGGTCCATGAAATCAAAAGGTTTTTATCTAGGTTCCTAAGTTTTAAATTTTTTTCATTTAGATCATTCTACTAAAAAAAAACTAAAAAAATATAAAATTACTATTTTAGTCTTTTTCTCTCTATTATTTTCAACAAGCACTCATGATGTCGTTGTGGCAACCATTTTCGATGCACGGAGTTAGCATGTTGAGGCGTGCAGTCCTGCATCACCAGTGGCTTTGGCAGTAGTAGTCTGGCAAGTTGAGTGGGGATAAGATAATTGGTGCGGGTATTTTAAAATTTTCTAATTAAAGTTTATTTTTAAAATTAATTTATTAAAATTGTAATGAAGAATTGATTAAAAATATTTAAAAGGATGCATTTGAAATATTTATGTAAACCACAGGGACCCAATTAAAAATAATTTTGAGACTCAGGGACCTCAATGAGAATTTTTGAATTCATGGACCTGCATCATATTACCTCCTAATCTGAGGGACCTGTATGATATTTATCCTTTTATTAGTGATGTCATTCTCTCATGGCTTCTTATCATGATCTACTCAAAGAGATCAGATTATTGCAAAATAATAATAATGTTTACTCTTTCTAATAATTATATTATGAAAATTTGGTAGAACTCATTGTAACCATGTTTGTAGTAGAGAATCGCTATTCTACTGGACAAAAGCATCCGTACAGTACTACACTAAATCAAATGCCTTTGAGATTTGGATTCTCTGGGAGATTTTATTTGTTAATACATTCCATTTTTATGAAGTGATGCTAAACATCGTAAGGGTCTATTTTCCAATGCCTTCAAACAAGCTATTTGGCTAAAAAATTTGTTTGGAGAATCTTAGTAGAGATAGAATATGACTGATGTGTTTTTAGATATTTCAGAGAAGTGCTGTTTAGCTGACAAAAAATCCAATGTTTCACTGTGGTAGAAAATATTGAAATATTTGTGTACTTGGAATGATTGAAGGTTATTGTGATTTAAGGGTGTTTGATTCAATACTATTTTGATATTATGTTATGTTATGTTATCTAAATGTACTGACATCTTTGATCTCATTTTTTGAGTGATTATTTCATAATTTTTATGAAATTATTTATACATGTCATTAAATGAAATAATTATTTTATCTAAATAGCATAATATAATATTAAGATAGCATCAAACTAAATGCCCCCTCAATTTTTTTTTAGCAAAGTTCATGCAAAAGAAATTTTGGCAAATATGACGATGAAACCTGTGCGAGAGAAGACATCTCTAGGAAGGTTAGCAAGAACCTTCAGTTTTGCAACTATCTGTGAATGAGCTTCTAAGTGGTAGAACTGTGAGACAAATGAAGCTGCCATTGAAAATCTGTATCACTTTTTTAATGGTAAAATGAGGTTATTTTAAATTTAAATTGGTTGTTCAAATTTTAAATATATGTCCAACTTGATTATTATCTCCTTTTGCTCTCTTACGCTTGTTCTTTTTTGCAAGAACTTATAACTATTTTTAGTCAAATAGCTTCGTGTAAATTTTTTTCCCTGTTCATCCTAGTCATCCTCAATAAATTTGCTTTTAGAGGTTTCGTCTTTGAATGCAGACAATCCTATGTCAAACAACATACCATCTGGTACACTATTTTAGTAACTTTAGATTTGATAATATTCTCTTTTTCATTTTCGCTGTGCAGTTTTAATATTCTCTTTGAAAGATTGTTGTCATTTGGAAAGAAAGAGAAGTTATTAGGCGTTTATAAGCAACATTCTATACATGCTAGATAGTCTACCTGACTTTTTGATCCGCACAGTATGGCTAGAGATAATAAGTGGAACATGATAGAAGTAAGATTGGTTCAGTGACGTAGGAGATTGTTTGTTTTTCTGTCCTCCTTTGTTCCTTTTTTTTGGCTTGTTTTGGTTTCTTTCAATTTATCTATAGACAATTTGGGTGAAAAATAGCCTTCTCTACCTCTATGTGGAGGTAGCAAGAGTCTATAGTTTCTCATGCAAATTGACGCAATAGGTGGCCGGTTTTGGGGTCAGAGAGCAGTTAGAGAAATTTTGAGAATAGGGAAATCCTATTCTAGAAGAATGATTGCCAGAATTGAAAGTACATAAAGTTAGTATTTCTACACGAATTTAATCTTACAAACAAATTGCAAGAAATGCAAATAGAATTTTGCTTTCCATTTCTCATGGCCATATAGTTCTAATGGATATTAGGGACAATTACCTATATATCACAAAAAACTTTAAATATTACCTACATGCAATTTTGTTCGTAATATTTAAATTATGAAGTAGTATGTATGTAAATATGAGTGTAGTATTTAAAGTTTTGAGTGATATACGTAAATGCCTCTAGATATTATTATGATAGATGTAAAGCTATATGTTAAGCAATTGGAATTATCAAACAAAAATTTGATCACCTGGTAGCCACCATCTCTGATGCTAGTATTAATTGTAAATTTTGATGCAGCCAGAGATCCCAAACAATTCTTCAGGCACTGGAGTTACCATCACAGACCAATTGCTGAAGGTTTAGCTGGAGATTTGAATCATTAAAATATTGTAGCTGAAGGGAATTCTCTGATGACGATCCAGGCACTTAGCAAAGAAGACTCGACATGTCCATGATACGACTTTGCTTCGAGAACACGAAACTCATGCTCGGCTCCCTCAACTCCTACAGGTTCTCCTTCACTTAATGATATTTTACTCGATATGCGCTTACCATAGAAGTTATCATTGTATGGAAGGAAATGACCTTGTCCTTTACACTACTGTTTTACACAAGGATTGTACTATTTTACTCGTCTTAAGGAAATCCTTGTTTTATACATACATATATATATGTGTGTGTGTACGTATGTATGTGTACGTATGTATGTGTACGTATGTATGTGTACACACAAAAATTAGTGCACAAGATCGTGGGGATGGGGAGAACACTACTTCAGATAAAAACTAATTTATCTTTTGCTTTGAGAGTGATATTTGTTAATTTGCTTCAAAAATATCAGTTCCTAATTATTTATTTCAGTTCTCAGTTCTAATTTGTGAACATTGTAATAGCATTTGAATTAATTAGAGCATTTTCACTTTAATTACTAGTCATTTTGTTGTCTACTTCATTCCTCTTCTCTTCATGCATGTTAATTAATAGGCTTACAAGTAGAGCCGTCACAAGTTCGTATATATATTATGAAAAATTAGCAGCAGTGCTTTTTTAATTTAGTGAGGAAAGAGCTTATCTGAATAATAAGGGTATCATATTTGAATTATATCAGTGTAATTTTTAAAGGGAAATGAAAAGGTCTGTTTGGTGCGGGGATCAAAATCAGAATTAAAATAGTACTAGTTTAAAAAATAATAATAATAAATAAATTTTTCTATTCATTTTACACAAATTTTAATATAAAAAATATTATTTTATTTCACATACTTAATAATTTTTAATAAAAATAATTTTATTTTATATAGTAAATCAAAATATTAGAAATATTTTGATCCCGTATTAAATAGGACCTAAAAGTTTTTTTTTTTTTTTCCTTTTAGGTCAGTTTTGCCTCCAAAAGGACTAGGACTCCTTTGTGATCATTGTTATCCTCATATCACGTCTTCATTGTTAATCATCATCCCTGTGATTTGGGTGATTCTTTTTTCCTCTGAGGACAATATCTCTATAGCATTTGGTTAAGTCGAGCCATGGTAAATTGCATCCGGGTCCTTGAAATTAAAATAATATTTTAAATTAGTTTTAATTTTTTAAAAATTTTAATTTGAGTTCCTTTAATCGTGATTCGTGAAGTACTACAAATTTTTTTTCTTATTTTACAATCTCACCATTTTTCCTTTTTTGTTTTTAATAAAAAATTATAAAATTTAATTATTTTTTAATTAATTTAAGCTATTTATATGTAATAAAGTATCATTACACTCTTCTATTTTCACTTTTTAAAAAATTTAATAAAAATTTAAAATTTTAATTTCTCTCCTGAATTAAAAATTAAAAATTAAAAAGTATAATATTAATATTTTCAAATTATATTGTTAACATTTATAAAATTAATAAATAAGAATAATTTTTCAGCATTTTAATAAAAAATTAAAATTACAGAGTTTTTGCATTTTTTGGGACCAAAATTGCATGGCTTTTGCAACCTTAAGAACTTAAAATTTTTTAAAAATTTTGAATAATTTGCAACACTTTTTTGACTTTTAAAGCCCGAATGCAGTTTACCCTGGTATTAATAATATTCTTTAGTATATTATAAATTTGAGTGACGAGTAATTGTTGATTCGTTGGTTGATATCTTAGAAAATGAAATCAATGATGTGAGGAGCAATTCTTAACAGGTTTTTATATACATAGGTACATAAATAAATAGTCTCATAATAAAAATAAATTATTTTAATATTATATAAGTAAAATTATAATTTTAAAATGTTAATGTACTTTTGAACGATAATTGTGTGTGATAGGAGATGATTAAAGTGAATAATATTTCGATATTTATCACTGAATTATAAGGTACTAAAAAATCTCCCAGAGCCCAAGAGAGTGCATCCAAAGAAAACTTGTAATTATAAATATGAAATAAAATATCTGAATAAAATCCCAAAAAATCAATCAAAAAATGATTAGTATGTACCACAAGCATGTACACGTTACATAAAATTTTTATAATATTAAATTTAAATAGAAATTTTATGTTATGATTTTTCATACCATTTATCTATATTTGCTTCAATAAAAAAGCATTATTATAAAAATTAAAAAAAAATGACATTATAGCTCATTTACAGGCTTTACTCCATGAGTATTATATGCAAGCTTGACAGTCCAAAATTTAATTTTATGATTTGATCTACAAAATTAGTTACAGGTGAAATTAAAAAAAAAATGACTTTAATGCCCTGTTTGGTGCAAAACAGGACTAAAACAGGACCAAAATGGTTCTAATATAAAAAACAACAATAATAATAATATATAATATTTTAAATCNTAAAATTTGTGTAGAATAATTAAAATAATTTATTTATTATTATTATTATTATTTAAACTAGTATTATTTTGATCATGTTTTGATTCTCGCGTCAAACAGGGCCAATATCAAAAAAATGCTTCTTTTAATTTATGAGAGAGGAACATACCTGAATATATTGAAGAAATTGTGATGTTTCAACATTAAAAAAAAATTGATACATTTAGTATTCAATAATATTACTTTTATTTAATAAATTTTAATTCTTAAATATTATAATTTAAGCACACTTTTTATTATCGATCCTCTATAATTTAAATGTGTTAAATTGTAATTTATAATTACTTTAGATCTAAGTGATACATATTAAATACCAAATATTAGATAGAAAATGTGTAAATAATGGAATTTTTTTATAGAAATAAATAATGGAGTTTTACATATTATATATATATATATATATATATATATATATATTTAAATAACTAAATTTAAATCATGGATAAAAAAATCTTCCGAAACCCGAAACTCTCCATGAACTTATTATGTTACGAGCCCGACATCGGCAGCTTCTATAGGCGTCCCTCTCAAATTTACCATTTCTCCCATTCGGGAACGGGGATCTGAGGGAATTTTGGAGAACCGGCTTCGGATCTCATGCCTTCCCGGCCCGTCTCTATCGTATATTTCCTCTGAGCTTGGCTGTTGCAGGAGAGAGATTTGAAATCCGCACTGCTCGGAACCTTCAATGGCGACGAGGTATTGGGTGGTCTCTCTCCCTGTCCAAACCTCTGAGTCCATTCTCTGGAGCCGTCTCCAGGACTCGATCTCCAAGCAGGCCTTCGACACGCCTCTATACCGGGTAATCCGATGGATAGCTGAGACCTTTGTTTCGGTTTGTGTTTTGTGGGGAGATTTTATACGGATCTAGGTAACGTGCGGATCTTCTTTGCAGTTTAATACCCCTGAGCTCCGCGTCGGTACACTAGACTCTCTTCTCTCACTTAGCGACGATCTTTTGAAGGTAATAATCATGGGGCTTTTGGTTTGGATTCGGATTTGAGGGATTTGTCATCTTGAAATTTTGCTTTGTTATGGTGTTGATATGTGATGTCTACAGTCGAATACGTTTATAGAAGGAGTGTCGCACAAGATACGGCGGCAAATTGAGGACTTGGAGCGGGTTTCTGGGATTGAGAGTGGCGCTCTGACGGTGGACGGGGTCCCTGTCGATACCTATCTCACAAGGTACTGGCGTTGAAGTTAGGGGATTGTTAACTTTTTTGGATTTATTGCTCAAAATTTCTCTTTTTATGGGAGTGGAATCATGTCTGTGGAATGCTAGGTTTGTTTGGGATGATGCCAAGTATCCCACTATGTCGCCACTTCGGGAGATAGTTGACAGTATTCACGTTCAAGTAGCCAAGATCGAAGATGACATGAAGGTCTACTTTTTATGTTTATTTCTACATTTTTTTTTTTCATGATTTCTATTCCAGGATTCACTTTCAGGCAAATTTCTTTTTTAAAATTAATTTTAGGTATGCTTGGCTTCTATGTACCCTTCACGTAGAGGGCACAAAAGACATGTTAGAAGGTTCAGGTGCCAAAGGAATAATTTGCAATTGATTGAAGAATCTGAGTAGGCCATAGTTTGTTTGTTTTTTTTTTAAATTTTGTGTAATGTTGAGTTGTAGAGGCTGAATGAACATTTTGTGGACAACTTATGTGGAATAGGATCTAAAATCAATTGTATCCAACTCAGTGTAGGATATATGAAGGTACATAGAACGTATGATCTTCACCTAGGAGGCTTGAACTATTTATCGACCAACTTGTTGGTTGTCAGGAGTTTATTATTTACTTGAAATGGAATAGTACTTTATTTGTACATCCCTCTTTGAATAGAGGGACAAGCATGTGACTCTTTTATTTTGAGAACAAAAGTATGTGAGTTATGGTTACACAATTACATCAAATCATCTTGGCTTTCGAGTTTGTTATCAGGTTCATTTAGACATTTTACAGAAAAAATAATTCATGGTCTTCCATACCAACGGATTATGCCATCTTGCCTTTAACAGGTAGGTCAAGCTCCTTGCCAACAAGGAAATCCTCCATCAAAATGTTCCAAATAGCCCAATTGCTCTCATCTAACTTTTCAAATTCCATTGCTCTCTCCGTTGCCTTCTCCGTAGTGCCACCAATAGACAAGTAGATTCACCAACATGGACAAATCACCAACAAGGACAAAAACCCTTAAAGGTAGCTCTCAATCAACCAAATGTAAGCTTCAAGTTCTGTTACCATTATTTGAAAGAGATATTATGGACGGATCCCAAATGAGTGTAAATACTTAAAACATAAGTTGTGAATACACTTCTAGCACATAATATATTAGCTCTATTTGGTTATGAAAATAACATAATTAAGTGCTCACATGAAAAGGCAAATATATATATATATATGTTAGAACTTTCTCTAACAGCCCCTTGTCGAACAGCAGCCCAACAGCAGCCCTTTGTCGAACAGCAGCTCAACAGCAGCCCCTTGTCGAACAGCAGCTCAAAGAGATATCACAAGATCGTATCCTCCGTACTACTGTGTCAACTCAGCATTTAAGACAGCATGAGAGCTCACTCCCTAATCGTCCTTTGCAGGAGTAGGTGTCAGATGTGGTAGATTAAACCTACTATGTCCCCTCCTCTCCAAGCTATAAATAAGGGGGGATTGCTCTCTCTGGGGACGCTTTCTCTCTCTCTCTCTGGCTGAGCTATCCCTCTCTCTCTTTATCCCTCTTATACTCATTCGGTCTCCATTTAGAGATCAAGCTTTGTAAGAGAATTCGATTAGTGGATTCAAATCGCCTAGACGGCGTCGTGGTTTTTCCTCCAGACACTCGGGTATTCACGTAAAAATTGTCGTCTCATTTCTCTCTGTTGTGGTGCATTTTTTGCATCAACAGTGGTGCTCTCACGTAGAATCGATACCTCACTACGTGAGATTTTCTTCTTTAAAACCCTCACTACGTGAGATCCCTTCTCTAAAATCTCTTCTCGAAGTCCCGGCTTATGGTCAAGCCAGCTTGGTGACGGGCAGTCAAGGGCAATTCCCTTCTCGAGGTCCCAGCTCATGATCATGGCGCCTTGACGACTGAGAGTCAAGGGTAACCCCTTCCCTAAAACCCCTTCTCGAAGTCCCAGCTTATGGTCAAGACAGCTCGGCGACGGGCAGTCAAGGGCAATCCCTTTCTCGAAGTCCCAGCTTACGACCATAGCAGCTCGGCGACTGAGAGTCAAGGGTGGCCTCTTCCCTAAAACCCCTTCTCGAACAGTAGCTTCCACAAAGCAGCTCAACCATGACGAGCTAACGACTCTGCAGGGAGTAATATCTTCTCTAAAAACCATCGTCGAACAGCTCTCCTCTAAACAGCTCTTTGCAGCTTCGACGAAGCAGATCAACCATGACGAGCTAACGACTCTGCAGCGAGTAATCTCTTCTCTAAAATCCCTCGTCGAACAGCTTTTCTCTGCAGCTTCCACGAAGCAGCTCAACCATGACGAGCTAACGACTCTGCAGGGAGTAATCTCTTCTCTAACACCCTTCGTCGAACAGCTCTCCTCTAACAGCTCTTCTCTGTAGCTTCCACAGAGCAGTCCAACCATGTCGAAACTGATGACTCTGCAGGAAGGATTTCCATTGAGGTCCATTGAATCAGCATGATGAAAATTAGCATGATGAAAATTAGCACATACATCAATGCACGTTATGCTCTGGAGGGAGACATGTTAGAACTTTCTCTAACAGCACCTTGTCGAACAGCAGCTCAACAACAGCCCCTTGTCGAACAGCAGCTCAACAGCAGCCCCTTGTCGAACAGCAGCTCAACAACAGTCCCTTGTCGAACAGCAGCTCAAAAAGATATCACAAGATCGTACCCTTCGTACTACTGTGTCAACTCAACATTTAAGACAACATGGGAGCCCACTCCCTAATCGTCCTTTGCAGGAGTAGGTGTCAGATGTGGCAGACTAAACTTACTATGTCTCTTCCTCTTCAAGCTATAAATAAGGGGGGGATTGCTCTCTCTGGGGACGCTTCCTCTCTCTCTCTCTGGGGCTGAGTTGCCCCTCTCTCTCTCTCTCTATCCCTCTTGTACTCATTCGGTCTCCATTTAGAGATCAAGCTTTGTAAGAAAAAATTAGATTAGTGGATTCAAATCGCCTAAACGGCATCATGGTTTTTCCCCCGGACACTCGGGTTTTCATGTAAAAATTGTTGTCTCATTTCTCTCTGTTGTAGTGCATTTTTTGCATCAACAATATATATATATATATATATATATATATATGAGAGCGAAATTATCAGTAACAACCACTAAGTGAACAAGGTTTATGTGGTTTGGCTTAGGACTTCATCCATGGGATAACACCACCACATAAATCTTTCATTATGTCCATGTGAGATCACAAGATAGAGGAATGAACACCTCACCAGTGGGTACGAAATACAATTTTTAGAGGTTCACATTAGAATACAATTTACACCAAAAGCACCAAGGATCTCTTACCACTTTTCAAGCACACAAGCTCCCTCAAAGCCACATCTCAAACCGTAAGCATAAAGGGGATGTATGCTAGAAAAACTCTCCACCTTTAGATCACAGGCCAAATCCAATAGCTAAAAATAAGTAATATTAAGTAGTGGACCCCACAATATCCTAAGTCTTGGGTTGGGTGTTTGGTTTCAGCAACATGGACCAAGATGGGCCCAAAATTGGCCTTTATATTAACACTTCTCTATTATATCTTTTTTCCATTGACCCTTTCAAGAGACAAGCCCGCTGATCATCTCCTACTACTTTATTTTGAAGAATTTCCAAGCTGCATATCTAGTTGTCGTGGGGACACAGTTTAGCAATGGGACCATATCTGGCAAATATTGAATGCGATGATCACTGCTTTAATTGATGGAAGATTATTGGAGATTTTGTACATATTGAATTTGATTAATGATTCTAGATTTAGCTGATGTTAATTGTTGGCATTTGGACTATAAAGAAAAGATTGAAAACATCACTATATTTCAAACTAATTTTATTTTATTGTAATTGAAATAGTTCTATATTTATTTTGGGGATATTTGGTATTTTATTTTTTACCATTATTAGTATTTCCTAATTTTAGTATCTCGAGGTCTTTATATAATGGGACTGCTTACTATTGTAACGGGGAGAGCTGGAATGAAAATAAATTTGAAATGTAAATGCAAATTTAGATCTGGTTAATGAATCGATATCTCAGTGAAGGAAAATATGAGAGTTGACATTCGGTGTAAATCCTGGAATAGTTTAGTTCTCTTTTATTTGAGTAAATAAAAAGAAATTTCTTTTCATTCCTCTCCACTAAACTGACTCTCATTCCTTTCATTGTTTTGAGGAAAGCAAAGACCCGCCTAATCAGCTTGTTACTACTAGCCAAACCTCACTAGTCACCTCACATCCTCATCTATCTTCTACCTGCCATACCTACGTCTAGTTTAAACCCGCCTCTGAATCTTCCGCAGTTGCAACCTCGCACTAGCCAGTTGTTGCATTGTGCCACCACTCAGCTCTAGTGTTGGCCTCTTATACCTAGCCCCATGGCAGCTTCGCACTCACCTCCATACGTGGAAGTCGCACCACATTTCTTTTCTAAGCTCCCCTGTCTGTAGCGTCCACCTATTTGGAGTTCTTAGTAGTCCAATTACTCATAGGTGCCTGACTCAATTACTGACTATTTGACCTTGATTAAAATTATTTGAACGTTAAGATTGTTCGATTAGCTCTACACCAAGAGATCAAAATTCTATTTAGAGATTTAATCACTATTGGAATTAATTGTGAAGAATCTTATTTAATTCTAAATGTTGGATATGGTTTAATTGAATTTAAATGATGCCCTAATGTAATTGATAAATATTTATTTGTCAAAACATCTGATTAATTTAAAATTTTAAAGTAGTTTAATTTATGAGATTTAAAATCTTATTTATTATATAATTTATATTTGAAAAATATTTTGTGCTTTAATTATAATAATTTGTCATAAAATTTGTTTGTCCTTCCAAAATCTTTCTTTTCCTATTCCAAATTTCCAAGTCCATTTGCAATTATCCAACAACTGAGGGATTGACTCGTAGATATGCGCCTATAGTTTGGAGTCAAAATTCTTCCCCTCCATTTTTCTTATGTTTTTCAGTTGTTCTAGTTTTAGTTCACATTGACATCAGCATATATCATTGCTACATTAGTTATCCTGGCAAGTATTCATTAGTGAGATTAGCTATTACACATGACGTAAATGTTGTTTAATCTACATGTATTCCCAACCTATACATATCCCTATATAACCGATTGATGTTGAAGTCTTCACGTTTCATACAAGAGTTTGAATTTTCCTACAGGTTCGTGCTGCAGAATATAACAGTGTGCGTGGGCAGCTTAATGCAATAAATAGGAAGCAAACTGGCAGGTAAATTTACATAAATTGGACATGTTATGATCAAGAATTTCTTCTTTGTTATGAGGTGCATATGCCAGTAAAGTATTTTGACATACATTTTCAATGCTTATCCATGCTCTAATACCATATCATGGTAGATATACCTGCCAACTAAGAAGTTGGATATTGTTTTGTAAATTGGTTTGAATATGTATGTTTATTACTTTCTTTGAGAGTTATGGCCCATTATTATCTAAACTGTTTTTCTTATCTTCTTGCAAATTCCTTTCTGTTCCAGTATGGGCCTGAAAATGTTTAGATTGTATACATTCATATGGGCTAACATGTTTTTTGTGAATAACATTTCGTGTTTTTATCTTATTACTTGCATTATCGCTTATAAAACTTAGTTCTAAATGACTCAGCTTAGCCGTTCGTGACCTTTCTAATCTTGTCAAGCCAGAGGATATCATCACATCTGAACATTTGGTGACTCTACTTGCAATCATTCCCAAGTATTCTGAAAAAGATTGGCTGTTAAGCTATGAAACATTGACTACTTATGTGGTATGTTGCTTTGTTCTTGTATTGAAGCTTGAAGATGCTTTATTTTTTTGGCATGTGGCAAAGCCTCAGTTGAAAAGTTTTATGTGCCCTGTTTGTGTTATGATTTACTACTCTGCCCCCCCTCTTTTTCTGGTTGTTGTAATTAAGAGAACGCCTTTATGTTTGCCATTTGGTTTTGTAAAGTCAAAAGCAAATTATGATTGTTATAATAACTTTAATTATTTTGTCAGAATTCAAAACATTGTTGATTTAGGTTTTCTGTGCTTAGTTCTAGCGCTTATGATACTCATCGAAAATGATGCTTACAATTTTTACCACTCTTGTAACAGTTAGTACAATAATGAAGATGGATCCATAGTTTTACCCTTATTGTTTTGCCAATACACGTAAAGCTGGCTGATGCTTTGCTACTACTTCAGCAATATTTTTACTAGGAATACACATGTTGGTGACCATGTGCTTGTAATTGTATGTTCTTCCAGACGTGCTATGCATTTGAATGTGCATTTGTGCATTTGTGTGCGTACATCTTAGTCATGCTTTTAGATTCTAAGCATTACCTGCAACCTTGGATGCCTGATCATTTGATTCATTTCTTATTTCTGTTCTTTGAACCTGTACTTCTACATCGTTGTCAAGTATTACTTGTATGGAGTACTGTTCAATAAGGACTTCAAATATTAGTAATTGCTGAAGTAAATATTTTGAAAAAGGTAAATTGCATACAGGTTCCTAGGGTTTTAGGGTTTTTGATGCTGATCCATCAATTTTAATTCATAATGCTTAGGTCCCTAAGGTCTTAGTGTTTTTGCATGTTTGTCCACAAATTTTGAATGTAACATTTAGGTCTCTGAATTTAACAATCTATTATCATTTGGTCCCTATGCATTTTAAAATTTTGCATGCATGGTCTAAATTGAATGCAACATTGTAGGTGATAGAAGGGCTACATTGCAATAAATCATCAATCTTAGGGACCTAAGTGCTACTATTCAAAATTTGTGGATCAGCATGCAAAAACCCTAAGACCTATCAGGGATCTATGTGCTATAATTGATATCTGTGGACCAATACGTAAATAGTCTATGACCTTAAGGACCTATATGTAATTTACCCTTTAGAAATGCAAAGTTTTCTAGTTCTACATTAAAATTTTCACTTAATTAATGTGCTCAGCATTATTGTTCATGATATTTTAGATGTTTCTTGATTAAATATGTTCAATAATATTATCTTACTCAGGTTCCAAGATCATCAAAGAAGTTGTATGAGGATAATGAGTATTCTCTCTACACTGTAACACTTTTTGGAAGAGTTGCTGACAATTTCAAGAACAGTGCTCGTGAAAAAGGTTTTCAGGCACGTACCTGGTTTTATCTGAGAGTTCCATGCTTAAGAAGACATCCTTTGTTGGACCCAATACATTATACATATAATATCTCATCTTTTTATATGTGTAATCCAGTATTAATTACAAATATTGTGATGTAACAATATTTAAATCTCATGACCATTTTGTTTTTTAGATTCGGGAGTTTGAGTACAGCCCAGAAGCTCAAGACAGTCGAAATCAAGAGGTGGAAAAGTTAGTGCAGGATCAAGAAAGTATGAGGAGCTCATTGTTGCAGTGGTGTTATGCCAGTTATGGAGAGGTACTAGATTCCCTTTATTCATTCTCTTGTGATTCATTGATTCCACTGACTACTTGGAACTGGATTATAGTACAATTGAGTCTACAATGTACTTTGCATACTAATAGCCTTTAGAATTAACTCGGTTAATTTTAAATTAACATGTCACATCACATATAAAATTTAATATTAAAAATTAATTATATTTCACATTATACACATAATTCAAAATAAAAAAAATAACCTTATTTCACATCCTACAGACATACCAAAATAATAACTTATATCATATCTTCCACACATTCCAACATAATAACTAATTTTATTTCATATCATTTACAATTTTCAATAAAAAATGTCTTTATTCAAGTTTAATTTTAATCTTATTAAAATTAAATTTTGCAAGCAAACAAGCTGTTTAGCTTTGATCTATTGTTTATTGTCTCCCTTCTTAGAGCTGCTTGTATGAGTCTTTAATATTTGATTCCATATAGTAAATAATCCTTCTCATCCTTTGCCTCTTTGGTTTCAGTGTGTATCACTAGATGGACTCTTATATACTTGTTTCATCATGGGGCATCTGTTTATGTGCATTTACAAACAATATGGTGTTTAAAATTATGTCACGGGATCTCATCATGATAAAAATAATCAGATTAAGAATTTTAACTTCATAGTCAATAGAAGCTAAGTAAATTATGAGAATTGTCTTGGAATGAATCAAGTATTTTTTACATCGAACTTATGAATCCATTCAGAGCACAATTTTTAAAATGTTTAAGTGCATTGGTTAACCTTAACATGTTATTGATGTTAATTTAAGAAGCTCTTGCTTGGATGGTGAGTGCTGATATTGCCAAGGCAGACTTAGAAATAAGCGACCGCTACTTGTCTGAACTGTATTATTTTGGTTCCCTTGATCTTTCTGATGGATCATTTAAAGTATGAACTCTTTTATTACCGCCAACTATATCATCAAGGTCCTCATGCGAACTATTTAGGGTCTATTAATTCTTATTTGTCATCAGTCACTCCTTTAATTCTTATTTGTCAATCATTCATGTATATGCTTTGACTATAGACTTCATATTGACTTGAGCCCTTGAATATCTTAGCGTGACTAACATGCTTTGTTTCTGGAATTTGTTTATATATTTGCCGTTAATGAATGTCATTTAGTACATGCTGATGAAATTTATTTGAACTTTTCTTTTTTAAAGTTTTCCTCTCTTTGTTTTTTACTTCAGGTCTTCAGTTCCTGGATGCACTTCTGTGCTGTCCGTGTGTTTGCCGAGAGTATTCTAAGATATGGTTTGCCACCATCATTTCTGGTATTGAAGTATCATGCTCAAACCCTTCTTCCATAAATACTTTTATGGGCCCTGATGCCATTAAAATTTTACTGCTTTCAATATCAGGCTGCAGTTGTAGCACCTCCAGTGAAAAGTGAGAAGAAAGTAAGGAGCATCTTGGAAGAACTCTGTGGCAATGCCAACAGGTGATTATCCCCCTTTTATTTCTTTTCATCTGAAACCCAAGTTGATCAAATTGCACAAAACTATATTATGACACTACACTCTCAGCTTCTTTGACTTTATATGAGCATCACTGAGGATTGTCTCCTTGAACCTTTTTTTTTTTGTGTAGCAAAGACTGTTTATCTGCTTCTAGTGCTGTTTCTTTTGAATATCCATATCTGTTGATTCCTGCAAATGATTGATTGTGTGGGTTAGCAGAATGATTAGACCTTATTGGAACTTAAGATTACAATGGGATTAGAAAGCGTACTCTTTGAAATGCATAGGTAAGATTGATCTTCGTGAGGACTTGTAGCACTCAATAGACCCTTTTCATTTTGGGGACATGTAGAAGCTTATTTTCCTGTACGTTATCAAACTGTGACTCTTTTTTTTTTTTGAAAGAATCATACTGTAACTCTAACAGACAAAAATTCTGTTCATTGATTACTTCAAATTTTATTTTATCTACTAGGGCTATTTGGTGGGAGGTTTTGGAAGCTATTTTGATGTTATGATATGAAATAATATTCTTTTAATATTGAAATTTTTATTGGATGTGAAATAAAGCTAATTATTTTATTAAAATATGTGTAGGATGTGAAATAAAGTTGATTTTTAAGATTAAATTTTATGTAGGATGGAAATAAAATTGATTTTTTTAAGATTGAATTTTATGTAGAATGTGAAAAAAATTGATGGTTAATGTTAGGATTAGTGGATGATATGAATAAATAATAAAATAATTGAGTGTAGTTAGGATTGATTGAGGGAGTGTTGGGTCCCCAGGCAAACAAGGCCATAGTACCTTAAAAAATAAGGCAAACAGGGCATAGACACTCTACTATTGATTGGGCTCTGATATTTGCTTATGAGTGCCATCCCGCAGCTCTAAAGTTCATTGTTAGCTTGATGAGTAGTATATATTGTTACTTTGTGATGCATTAGAACTTGGAAAATAGCTTCTCAACCCTTCCTATACTTCAAAGTTTTGCCGCAGCCTTGGAAATGAATCCTACCTGAAGAAACTCATCCAATCCGTAGATAGGAATCCCACTTGTCCCTTCCTACATCAACCCTTCACGCTCTAGGCTTCTCATTTGTCACCACCGAACACTTAAATCCTTTCCTTCCTAGTGCACTTCTCTCGTTCTTAACTTCATAACCATTTATAAGAAGCCAAGGGAGAGCTGATGCAAGAAAATGGATGAGTTTGGAGCAAGAGTAAGAGGCTTTCACTTGGAGTTCACGAAAAGAGTGGTTTTCTAGGGGCGTAGGGGAGGGAGGTAGGTAAGGACTGATCAGCCAAAGCTTGAAAAAAGCACTAATTGCGTCCTTTCCTTCCTAATTGATTACAATTATATCCACTCTCATCTACAGGCATCATTCATTGCAATATTTTTTTTGATGCTTTGAAGCTTTACAATGCGTTCTTTGAAAGTTCCAAGATCTTTGAAGTATCCCAATGGTTACGATGGGGCTGCCCACCATTTAGGCTGGTAAAAGGCTTTTGGGTTGTCTTACCTCTGACTCAATAACTGAACCCATGTTCATTCATAATCGGGTTAGCTACCTCACTAAGTTGAACTCAAGCCAGAGCCAAGTGACTAACTCAGGTTTATCTTGAGATTGACTTGAACTTTTTTTTCTCTCTCCATGATCTAGCTCATTTTAGCTTTTATGTAACAA
This sequence comes from Apostasia ramifera, assembly GCA_019297695.1. NCBI lineage: Eukaryota > Viridiplantae > Streptophyta > Magnoliopsida > Asparagales > Orchidaceae > Apostasia > Apostasia ramifera. Next base: position 55,926 of record JAEMOT010003319.1, on the reverse strand, counting down.
AAATTTACCCACTACCTAGCAATAACATATACTTTACTGGGTGAAATAAATCATTATACGTAATTCTAGTCCTTATGTAGCAAAAAATCCCCAATACATAACCAAAAAAAGCTCCTACATGTCATGACGATGAGTTAATGCTGTTTCTCATGCCGACATGTCGTGCTCTAGTAGGCTCCCGAAAATCTAAAATGTAACTTTGTCCGACCCAATAATTTCTCCACTGAATGCTAGAATTTAATTTTCTTGCTCAAAAGGTTATTTATATTATTTCATACAATATACAATTAAGCAAGTATTTTTGTTCTTTACTTGTTATAATCCTCTCTGTTCATGCTCGCCTTGCAGCATTTACTGGAAACTTGAAGATGATGTTGGGGTGGCTGGCGTTGGAGCCGAAGCAGAGGCATATCCCTATGTCTCCTTCACGGTCAATATTGTTTAACAACAAATCAGTAGTTCCTTTTTCTGTTCCAGTTACTCTGGACACATTGAGTTATTGTTGGCCAATAAAATCTTTTGTTTTCTGGGTTAAGTTGGGACAATGCTGTTGTATATTTCTTGATATTTTTCTCTGTATTTTTATGTATCCCAAGATAATTCACCCTCTCTCTCTTTCTTTTATTTGTACTTGGACAATTTTTTTACAATAATTGGACAAATTTTTTTATTTCCAACTTATACAAACAACAACAACAACCAAGCCTTAATCCCACTAGGTGGGGTCGGCTACATGAATCCTTTGTTTTCATTGCGCTCTATCAGTTATCAAATTCTTATCTAAGTTTAAGTAATTAATATCACTCCTTATATTTTCTTGTCATGTCTTCTTTGGTCTCCCTCTTCCTCTTTGTACATGGGCAAAATTCAATAATTTAATTTTTCTAATTGGAGCTTCAATTGGCCTACGATTTAGATGTCTAAACCATCGGAGCCGACTTTCTCTAAGTTTATCCTCAATTGGTGCAACACAAACTTTCTTTCGGATATACTCATTTCTCATTCTATCCTTTCGTGTATATCCACACATCCACTTTAACATTCTCATTTTTGTAATATTTATTTTATTTGTATGTTTTCTCTTTGCAGGCCAGCATTCAGCACCATATATTATCGCTGGTCTTATTACAGTTTTATAAAATTTACCTTTGATTTTGGATGAAATTTTTCTATCGCACAACACATCAACTTATGAAACTATTTAATAATCAATTTCAGTAACATAGTTTTTTTTTTTGAAAATTGTTTTAGAAAGTAACTGAAAGTATTTTTTATGGGGTTTAAGAACCATTTTTGTTGTAAAAACAGCAAAGCCGCACCGGCAAAGTTGGCTTTTGAGATGGCAAGTTTGGAAGAACATCCTGTCTTAAATAGTGCATTTTTTTTAAAATAAGAAAAAAAATTAATTTATTAATTAAATTTAATATCAAAAAATTTTATTTTAATATTAGAAATCACATAATATGTGAAATAAAGTTGTTTTTTAGATTTTTTTTTTTATATTAAATATATAATAAAATTAATTTTTATAATTAAAATTTATATTAAGCTAAAAAAAAGACTCAAAACAAACGAGACTTAAGCTGAGCTGTTATAAGTTTTCCTGAGGTATGGTTTATAAAATTCAATTTATTACATATTGGTCTCTGAGTTTCAAATTTTATTTCTATTTAGTCCATCTGTCCCATAATATATTGCATTTTTGATCCAATTTGAAGAAAAAATGTTTAACTGGTGATTGAAAAGATAGTATATTCTTACAAAATTATTTAATATTTTTTATTTATCTTTTACAAGTACAGAGATTAAATGGCATGAAATTGAACATTCAAGGAAAGTTAACGAAATGATGTAATAATAAAATGTGACACTGGGAGATCTTCATATGATAATTCAAATTTTATAAATTAGGCTTCATTTAATTTGAGTTTTTTTTTAATAATAAAAAACTATTTATTTTTTTAAATTTAATTAAAAAAATTCTTTTAATATTAAAAAATATAAAAAATATGAAATAATATTAATTCTAATATTTATATTTGTGCTGGATATAAAATAAAATTAATTTTTATGATTAAAATTTATATTTGACTAAATCATTATCTCTAATCAAACTTAGTGTGTATGAACCTGTGAGTAATGTATTCAAATGTAATTTATATGGTTATGAAATTTTTTAGTAAAATGAAAAAGTTGTTTGGTTAGAGTATAAGTTTTTAGATGTTTTAAATTAGGGGTAATTCTATTTAGATCATTGAGATTTAATCGACTTGTTATGCGGGTTCACAATTTTGAAAATATGCCAGACAGGTCCCCAAAATTTACTGCATATGTCATTGTGGTCCTTCTGTGATGGTATTCATTAAACGCTGTTAAAATTATGAAAATACCATTTTTCACCCTTCCATATTTCTGATCTCTGGCTGCTCGCCGTGCTGGCATCCGCTTGCGCAGCCGCGTGTGCCGGCGTCTGCGCGCGGATGCCTGCAAAGCTGTGGCGACCCGCGCGCCAGCGCCATGCACGGCAT
>JAEMOT010003319.1:0-53288 GCA_019297695.1 Apostasia ramifera | reverse complement strand
ATTATTGATAATACTATTTAATTTGAAATAAGATTATTTTTTTATATTTTATACTAAAATAATTTTTTTATTCAAAATATAAATTATGTGTAATAAATTTATTTTTTAAAATTAAAATTTAGATAATAAAATAAAATTTAAATTTTAATATTTAAATTATATATAATATAAAATAAATATAAAATATTAACGAAAATATTTTTATGGCAGTATTTATTGCTTCGGCTACCGATCATTCTTTTTCAGGGAAAGTAAATAAAGCTTCTTTCGAAGAAAGAGACGTGACGCAGCTCGAAAATAGTAAACGCTAATCACAACCGTTCGCACGGCTGCTAAAAAATTCAGCGATGCGGATGACTCCCTCGCGCCTTCCAAGTGTTCGCACCGTGCGCCAGAACACATGCCATCTATCCAATAAAACACCACTTGCCTTTTAACGAATCTCGACCGTCCGTCAGCTCCTACGCCGCCTTGCTGGATGAATTTTTAAAATTATCTTTAATTAACAAAAAATTTTATTCTAAAAAATTAATAAAATGATCGTGTTTCTAATTGCTATCAGCCTTTTTCCGTAAAATATAAATTACTCGAACAATTAATAATTTAATAAAAAAAATTATTCCAAAAAAATTAATAAAAAGAGCATGTTTCTAATCGCTATTAGTCTTTTTTCGTTAAATAAAAAGTACTCAAACAACGGGCGACTTTTGTGATAGAGAAATCGCCCGCTAATTAATTAATTAATTAACAAAAAAAATATCATTCCAAAAAAATTAAAAAAAGCATATTTTTAACGCTATCAATCTTTTTCCGTTAGACAGAAATTCTTGAACAACAAGAGACTTATGTGATAGAGAAATCACCCGTTGATTAATTAATTAATTAACAAAAAAAATATTATTTTAAAAAAATTAACAAAAGGAGTATGTTTTTAATCGCTATCAGCCTTTTTCTGTTAAATAGACTATTATATTCCAATTCATTAATCACTGGCAAATCGCCAGTTGTGCCTTGAGAATGGAGAGTTATGCAGAACTTAGCGAGCTATCATTCGTATCTTACTTAATTGACAGTTCAGTTACTTGATTAATTAATTAATTAATAAAAAAATATCATTCCAAAAAAATTAACAAAAGAAGTATGTTTCTAATGCTATCAGTCTTTTTCTGTTAAACAGAAATTCTTGAACAACGGGCAACTTATGTGACAGAGAAGTCGCCCGCTGATTAATTAATTAATTAACAAAAAAATATCATTCCAAAAAAAAATAACAAAAAATGCATGTTTCTAATGCTATCAGTTTTTTTTCGTTAAACAGAAATTCTCGAACAACGGACGACTTCTATGACAGAGAAGTCACCCAAGGGGCCGAGATTTCTATATTTTCCGGGCAATTATAATATTATTATTTTTTAATAAACTTATGTTATTATTTTAAAATTATATTTTATAATTTAAATTTTGTGAAGTGAACAATGTATCATCATTAAATATAAGATAAATTATATCAGCGCCATTGAGATAGAAAAGGCAACAGTTTTGATATTTTTTAAAAGTTTTATTACTTTTACTAATTTTTTTAATAAAAATTATAAAATTTAATTATTTTTAAAACTAATTTAAATTNATTTTTAAAATAAATAAATGTGAATTATTTTACAATCTATTACTAAAATATTAATAATTATATTTTAATTAGAACAAAATTATAAAAATTTTATAATTTTAAGAACTTAAATTAAAATTATTAAAAAATTGAGATCAATCTGTAGTCCTTTTCCAGATCCTACATGCAATTTACAATATACTCTTCAACGCCTCTAACAATTTCGGATTAATCCCTCCTCTACATTGTTAGAATTTTTTACTGTCGCCAACTATAACTAAATTAAACTCACATAATAACATAACTTTTAATTAAATAATGTATTTTTTTTATTAGTTAAGTTTACTCGTAATAATTTAGTTAAGTTTGTTAAATATCCTAACCTTATAATTAAGGAACTAATTTGGAATCATTAAAAGCCTAACTTTCTTAGAAATCTTTTTTATTGAGTTAAAAGTTAATATTTGATGTGACAAAAAATTTTAAATTAAAAAGTTGAAAATTTTATATTTAAAAAAAATATATTAAAAAATTAAATTGATAAAAAAGTTAATAACTCAGTTTTAATTAAAAATAATCGACAATATTTTTATAACCTCAAAATTTTAAATAAATTTTTTTTAAAAATTAAAATTAATTTGTAATACTCTCTAATTTATCAGTAAGTTAATATGAGCAAATATTTAAAATGAGAGCTTGATTTATTTGAAAACTTTACTCCGTTGATTTTGAATTGCACCAAATAAAAAAACCTAGAACAAATATAATCATAAATTTAATATAAGTTTTTATTATAAAAATGAAATTATTTATACGATGCATAAATTCGAATATAAAAATTAAATTTATATTACCGACTTGATTAACTTTAAGCTCTTCTTAAAGGTATCATGAAATTACTAATTTAGCCAAACGGATACGAAAAGATGTCAAAAAAAAAAAAAAAAAAAAAAAAAGATACGAAAAGGAAAAGGAAAGCGAGAGGGAAATTCTTTACCTTCCTCTCTCTTCTTCCTGTTGACCCATTTCCCTTTTTTTTTTTGCTCTCTCTCTCTCTCTCTCTCTCTCTCTCTCTCTCTCTCTCTCTTCGCGCGGATAGTGAAGATCTATGAGAGACGGATACTGTTCCTGAAGGGAATTTCGCTGCCTCTCCTTGTGGATTCTCCCGTCGTCCTCGTTCCCCCGGTTGTTAGCTCGGGATCGAGGAATTCGTTCGGGGTTTCCATGAACAAAATCTATAAACGAGGTCGAACCCTAGGGTTTCTCGAGGTCTGATGAGTTTCTCCTTCCCGTGCGAATGTCTTGCGCCCGCGTCCACTTTGCTGTTTTGCTCCTCCTGCTCTTCTTTATTGCCACGGGAACCCCTAATCCGAGGAGCCGCGGGGACGAGGAATTGGACGGAGGAGGACCGTTCTCGGTGTTGAGCGACAATTTCATTTGGCACGACTACTCGCCGCCCTCGCCGCCGCCCCCGGCGCCATTTTATCCGCCGACGTGCTCTTGCCAGGAGGATCTCGGGGGAACTGGATCGTTCGATACGCTCTGCCTGGTGAAATCGAGCGTGCGGCTTTCTGGGGATGTCTACATCAAGGGTAACGGGAGTCTGGATATTCTTCCTGGTGTGGAGCTTGGCTGCCGGATCCCTGGATGCATTGTGCTTGCCAACCTTTCCGGCACGATTACCCTTCGGCGCGGTGCGACCATCGTCGCGGGGACCGTCAAGCTGGCTGCGTCCAGCGTGATTGTCGCTGACGAGGCTATGCTGAATACTGCGGCTTTGGCCGGTGACCCGCCGCCACAAACTAGCGGGGCGGCCACCGGGGTTCATGGCGACGGCGGCGGGCACGGGGGCCGAGGAGCGAGCTGCTTCGTGAAGGGTGGGCAGTCGCAGGATGACTCCTGGGGCGGGGATGCCTATGCATGGTCCACGCTGACGATGCCTGACAGCTATGGTAGCAAGGGGGGTTCCACGAGCCTGGAAGAGGATTTTGGGGGAGGTGGCGGCGGTCGTTTATGGTTGGAGATCGAGGAACTGCTTGAAGTCAATGGAACGATCAGTGCTGATGGCGGTAATGGCGGTCCAAAGGGTGGGGGTGGTTCGGGCGGGAGCATCTATATCTTTGCTACCAAAATGTAATGCCGGTACCCTCTCACCTTGCATGTTGATTAGGTCATTGGAATCTGCTTAATCACTGGGTTCCATTGTATAGTTAAACAAAGCTGGATTTGTCGTTCTTTTCTGATGAATTTTCCTTGATAGTTGTTTCATTATGTTTAAATGGAGACGTTGGCAGATTTCATTAGACTAGAGATTGGGATTTGTTTAAGATGCCTTATTGTCTGAATACGATGGACAATGTCATGCTCTTTCCATTAGCTAGAAAAAGTGTTGATATAAATTTCTTTTCAAGAATTCGTAAATTTTTGGTTTTTGTTGGGACCTTTGAGCACAAGAGTTCGTAATTGTGAGTATTATAAGAAGTTTCAACTGAAGTTGGGTAGCATGTATCACTGTCTTGTGAGAACTTTGTTGATCATATTTGTTTAGTAGGCTCATCCACTTACCCTTTAACTGCACATTTAGCTTCTGTTTTGTTGTATTAAAAAACTAATGATGGGCGGTGTGCGGGGCATTTAGTAGAGATTGGATTTGTATGGAATACAGTCTCATCTCATTGAGGCCTCAATAGAGTCATTTGATGGAGCCATAGATTTTATTATTGAAGATGGATATTTATCATTGTATGTGAATTCAAAATGCAATCAATGTTGCATCTCGCAAAATTATGCGATCTCAATCCTTTAGAAATGAAAATGGATTTTATAATAATGTAAAATGGTTATATTTAAGAGGGATCCATTTGCAAAATTATAGAAATCTATGAGAAATGGAAAGGATCATATTGATATACAAAATGTCAGCTAGTTGGAAGAGGCACATATTTCTTTTGGATTTTCAAAAACTATGAGAAGATGGAATAATATGGGAATACAAAATGCCATTGCCATGATAGTTTGTAGAATGATTTGATCTGATCCTTGAGAAATGTTAGGGATTGCACAATAACATAAAATGGATATATTCACAAGGGGTCTTGATCGAATTTTACGATCCCTAAGAAATGAGAACAAACCGTATTCTTATACAAAGTTCTAGACGAATGGCATCTTATTGAATTATATGGACATTACTATAATGAAGAGGCATATTTTATCTTCTTGATTTTCAAAATTATGAGAAGAATATGTATGAGAATATGAAATGGTATTACCGTGATATCTCACAGAATTATAGGATTTCGTTCCCTGAGAAATCAGAAGGGCTCACCTAATTATACAAATATGACTGTGCATTGCACTTTGAAGTAATTATTCAATAGCTTTTTTCTTTCAAAAAATTATTTAATAGTTTTTTAAAATAAGTGGAATATTTTAACTAAAATATGTATTAGCTTTGTGTTACCAAAACAATGATATTGTTGATTTTCCATTCAAAGCTTATATAGAAAAGGAGTATGCCTTGATACATGCACATAAAATTTTAAAAATTATACATGCACATGCAAGTCCACAATTTTAAAAATTTAACATCTAGTCAGCTGAGTCAAATATAATATATCAAGAAGGTCTATTTTTTATTTTTTAAGGTGTATTTTTTAGCGAGGTTAAAATTAACTATGCAGTCATGTAACATTACATATAAAATTTAATATTAAAAATTAAATATATTTCACTTCATACACAATTCAAAATAAAAAATTAATTTTATTTCACATCTTACACATATACTAAAATAATAATTAACTTATATCCCATTTATTACGCATCTCAATATAATAATTATTTTTATTTCACCTCATTCACAATTTTTAATAAAAACTATCATCATCATCCAAGTATTAAGTTTAATATTATTAAAATTAACCTTTACAAATAAACAAGCCCTTAGGCCATGTTTGTTTGATAGTGAAAAATTAATCTGGTTTAATTTTAAACAGGCATATCACATCACACAAAATATTTAATATTAAAAATTAACTTTATTTCATATCCTACACATACTACTAAAATAATAACTAATTTTATATCATATTTCTCACATATTCTAACAATGCAAATATTATTATTATTATCTTAGTCATGCTGTATCTTCTGTTATACTCTTAGGAGGTTGACTGCCGGCATTGTACATAATTTAGAATATGATAACGAAAGAGAACATTTGTATGATCGTCATACTTATGATTTGAGTAATCACTTAATTATTCACTGAAGATAAAGAAGGCTTGAGCCTTGTTTTGCTTTTAAGTTACTTGTATCATTTTGTTATGATGTGAATTTGATTTGTTTTGTAAATTGTGCTCTGTTGGTGATTATCTCCAACTTGTAATGCATGTTTCTTAATGTTTTGTGAGGCTTGTTGTAGTCAATTTTTAATTTTCATAGCGAATTTTGCTTGGTTTTGTTGCTAAATTCCCCCACCTGGCCAGCCAGATCTGCCCCATCCCTTGTATTCACATAATTTTAATGTACCATGAAAACAATTGTGTCTTTCCAAATGCTGCAAGACGAGGGGATTAAGCACCTTGTTCCCATCTATGTTCAAATCCTTATGTTTACAAATATTTATGAACATATCTGCATATTCTATTGGAGATCTATTCTCAGACAAAAGAACAAACATAAGTTATAAGGTTCTTCCTTTTAGTTTATTTTGGAAAAGATAAAAACTGAATTTACTTTGGAATTAGTAATAAAACGTTCAAATCGACTTATCAAATTGAGTTTGAGCTATTTTTAAATGCAACAATTAATTTTTCTTGAAGATCTAACGGAAGTTGCATTGGACTTTAGAGCGAGATTGTCTCGATCCAAGTTAGCAAACTAATGATCTATTTTTATTATTCAAGATTTGGGTCAATTCAATCTTGAGTTAGCATAGGATCAAATTGATTAGAAAATAATAATAACAGTATCATTCGCGTATATATTCCAATTTATAATAATTAGCTTCATCGTGTTAGTTTCAAAGTAATAATCTAGTGTATGACTATCTTAGAGTTTCCATCCGTGATTCTTGTTCAAACCTGCAAATTAGTTCACTTTGTTTTTATTTATAGCCTTTAGGTTAAGGTTGATGGCCAGGATTTTAAAGATCAAATGAACAAACACATGAGTTCTTAAGGTTTTGATCGAAAGATTGAACATTTATGGGAACTCGGATTGACTTGGCTTAGTTTGAGTTTAAATTGATGATCAATGGCTAGGCCTATCTTGGGTTGAGATCTAATTGTGATCGATGAGAGAACTTTTAATTCAATCTCAAGTTGATATTGGAATTGCTTGAGATCAGGTCATTAATAACCCTATTTTTAAATTCCATGTTAGACATTCTATTTGTTATCGTAATCAATTCCAACTTGATGAAGGAGCACATACAGCCTTGTCTTTCTTTATTAGCTTTTTTTTTTTGCACTTCATCCTACAATTTATAATTTGATATTGTCTAAGTTTTCCCTATTAATTGCGAGTAGTTCTTTGGCTCTTGCAAGATATGCATTGGATTTTCATTCTATCAAGGAATGTCTTGCCTTACCCAATTGCATGTTCATTTCCTTTATTTTAGTTTCTGTGAGACTGAAGTCGTTTTGCGTAATTATGGGAACAGGAAGGGCATCGGTAAGATTAGTGCTTCGGGAGGTGATGGTTTGGCTGGTGGAGGAGGTGGGCGGGTGTCCGTTGATATTTTCAGTAGGCATGATGAACCTCATATTTTTGTTCATGGTGAGCTTATTTTTGTTATTGTCATTTTGCTCTATTGAACTATAATTATTTCTTTGCAATTTACTTACTAGGTAGCATATATTTAACATTTCAGGAAATTCATATTTGAAATCAAGTACAAATTAGATATATTGTACATCTAGTTATGCATGGTTTCTAATGCTGTTTTTTTGTTTTTTATTTCTGTTTCAAAATTTACGCACAGAATGAAGAATGTCGGTTGTTTGATTCGTGTTTTTGTATTACTATTACTTGTTTCTACTAGTTTGAAAGAACCAAAAGCTTTTGTGCTTTCTGCTTCATCTTACAAATGTTCGCAAGTAAGAATAGTATCGTTCTATTTTTTTTTGGTTTTTCAACAAAATAAGCAAATTCAACAACAAGAAGGCACTAAGGGCCATGGTTTGAGTTGTTTTGTTCCGTGTGGATTCAATATGACTAATCTAATATTTGTTGTAGTCAACTAGTATATTGAGTTATTAGCTTATTAGTTAGATTGATGCTTTTTAAGTAATTACATATTTGGTCTACTTTCAAGCCGAAGATTTAGGTCATGAAGTATGTATGGTGCTCTCATGAGACCCACATCACCGACGTCCATAAGGAATATGTTGCTATGGAGCAGATCTATATATGCTAGGTTGATGCGGAAAACTATGAAACCCATTATAGTTGGGTTTATCAAAGACATGCCAGTGTCAATTACCCATTCCTTGTTTGGTTGAACTGAGTTTTTTTTAATCAGTTAAGCCAATCATTATGCTAGTTGGTTGACTCAGTTTAATTATGACTATTCGAGCCTATTTGATTAAGCTAAGTAGCTAAAATTTAAAAACACATATCTATTAAGTAGACTTGGCTTGAATTTAGGAATTATTTTTTATAATTTTTTATAATTAGATTTTATCTAATTTTAAAATTTGTTTTGTTTAGTCTCACATAGTCAAATTAGAGTTGTGGTGTTGGGGATTTTTCTATTTATTGGTTTGGAGTTTGTACATATTTTTTTACCTTTTGAATACAATTAAATTTGCCCATTTGAATTTTGATTGAGGCATTTGAATTAATCTTAAATTTCGAAAAGAAAGTGCTAGGGCCTAGGATGAAAATCCTTGTACCTCTAATTTTATTTTTCCTTTCTTCTTGCAAACCCTAACCGCCAATGTCCGCATCACAATTAGCTTTTTGCTTCTAGAATTTAGAAAGAGATGAGGTGGCAGATGGTGTAAGCAGTAGTGGTGGTTTAGTATATAGGGTCTAGTTTGCAGAACAAAGAAGCAGTACACCGTATCAGTTGTGACTGTTTGTCTATTCATATATTTAGGTTGTAATCTCCAAGGATTTGGACCTTACCACTTTAAAGCTGCCTTTTGTTTGTTTTATTGGCTTCTAAAACCACGATATATTATTCGTTGGTATTGTTTTAGTTTGGCTTAGTTAGTATTCTCATCCCTAATTTTGTATTGTGCATGTTTATTATTTTTCAAATTTGCGTGATATAAAATGATCAATATATTACTTGCATTTGGAATTAAGTTTTAGCTTGACTTGCTGATCTGTTTACTTGCAGTGCACTTGTATATTCATGCATCAAATTGCATCCCTTTAGTAAAGTTCTTATCCTAATTATTTTTTTTCTTTGTTTCTTTCTTCTTTGTGTGGAATGACTTAATCAACTTGCTTGCTAAGACTGGTTATTTATGCTACATTTATCTTAGAATTTTTTGTGGTTTCATGTTAGATGGTAATATGTCTTGGTTTTTCCTATTTACTCCACTTGATTTGTTTATCTTCAATCTTTTTAACGAAGAGAATCTTTGATTTTTGACCAAGCTATGCTTTTGGCAATTGATGCATGCTTTACTTCATGTTTCACCTTGGTGTCAAGGTTGGACTTGATCTGGAAACTCGGATCTAACCTGAACATTTCCAGTTTGGGTCAACAAGTGTTATTGTAGAGATTGAATTGGGGTTCAATAAATGTGGTTAGCTTTGAGTTTGTCTTGATAATCCAAACCCAGCCAAGAATTATGCTCCTACCAGCAAACTTTAATCTTATATTAGCGCTATTTGGTTACTTGGCATTCTTAAGTTGGATCATTCAAAGTCAGCAATTGTTTGTGTTCATTCCCTCAAAGAGCTGCGTGCTTGAGTTTTAGGGAGTAGAATGTCAAAAAATAAAAATTCATTATATAATCCGGAAAAGTATTGACTTCCACCACTTAGTCTTTTCCTGCAGTGCTTGCTTTCTGTTTCTTTCAAGTTTCTTGCTAGATTACTCACAATGGGAAAATGATTTAATGTCACTGATATTTTTGATGCAAACAACTATGGATGATATGGAAAATTTTAAATTAATCTAGTTTAATTTTAACCAGGCATATCACATCACACATAAAATTTAATATTAAAAATTAAATTTATTTCACATCCTAAATATATTACTGAAATAATAACTAACTTATTTCACATCCCTTACATATTCCAACATAATAACTAACTTTATATCACATCCCTCACATATCCCAACATAATAACTAACTTTATTTCACATCATTCACAACTTTCAATAAAAAATATCTCTATCTAAGTTTAATTTTAACCTTCTTAAATTTAACCTTACAAACAAACAGACTCAAGTGTGAATTTTTAAAATTAAGAGAAATTATTTTCCACATCATAATTTTATCATAAATAAGATTTTAAATTTCATAAATTGTTTTAAAATTTAAGTTTTATTAATCGCGCAACATAATAACTAACTTTATTTCACATCATTCACAACTTTTAATAAAAAATATCTCTATCTAAGTTTAATTTTAACCTTGTTAAATTTAACCTTACAAACAAACAGACTCAAGTGTGAATTTTTAAAATTAAGAGAAATTATTTTCCACATCATGATTTTATCATAAATAAGATTTTAAATTTCATAAATTGTTTTAAAATTTAAATTTTATTGATCTTTTGATAAATAAGATTTTATCAAATTAATTTAGGCATTGTCAATTTGAATGCAAAATAGGATAGATATGGGTTTAAAGTAAGTAGGGTCCCTTATGATTAATCTCAATATCAATTAAATATCTTAAATAGAGTTTTAATCTCGTCGTGTAGAGCCAAACGAATATTCTAGGCTCATAAATAACTTTAATTGAGGTCAAATAATCAATATGCATTTGGAGTTGGAGAGAAATATACCTTAATCAAAATGATTCGGGTGCAAGTCCATTTGCTGGCTGAGTTTGGCTAGCTCAAATCAACTGAGCTCATGTACGGTTAGACGTGGGATTGCTTAGTTTGCTGCTTGGTTTGGTGCAAGCCCTATGGGCATGTGGGCAGCATGGACATGCAGAGAGGTTGCTAGCATGCAATAGTTGTGGATGTGCATTGTGCAGTGATTTTGAGGGGGCATTGACTAATGGTAGTTACAACGGTGGGGTGTCTAGTGCGAGGCGATTCCCCACCGTAGTAGCTTCTAAGTGGATGCGACTAGCATAGGTGCAAACATGGCAGCAAGTAAAAATCTTTATTAGCCTTGGCGACATGCAGAGAAAATCGAAAGTTGAGCCGTACAAAGCAACAATGTTGGCGAGAAGATTGAGCTAGCATCTGCACGAGGGTTGGCATTGAGCTTGAGGTGGCCCGGGATCCACCCAAGATGGTGGAGTCAAGTTGAGGTGGGTCGAGGATGGGAGTGGAGTGAAACTTCAATTGGAAGATGACTATGGGGCCAAGGTAGAGAGAGTACTCAAGCAGAAGTGGTGGTTTTTTTTTCCACGTAGAAGAATAACTTAGTTGTTAAAGGATTATTACTTAGCCTAATTTGAATGGAAGATAAAAAGGATGGTTTGGATAATTTTTTGGCTTTTTTTCGGAAAACGTGTATAATATGAAATGGAGTTAGTTATATTAAAAATTGTGTTGGATGTAAAATAAAGTTGATTGATTCAGAATTGTATTGGATGTGAAATAAATTGATTGTTTAGTGTTGAAATTTGTGTAGGATGAGATATAATTTTTTTTTTTGAATAAATTAAAGTTTTTGATCATGGCTATTTTAGCCATGACTTTTTCTCATAAACCAAATTGACTATTAAGGTTATATCCCATAATATTCCCTTCATCAAGACACATTATTTCATTGATATCATATATTATAATAGCAAGAGGCCTCATTATATAGGCTTCAGCTTTATAATAATAGGAAATTTTGAAATAAATGCTCGAAATAATATGACCAGTACACCTTTGGTAAATAAGGAATAAAATAGTAGCAAGATTAGTAAGATATCAAATCAGCTCTAAATTTGTCAGAGTTCTTCAAGTAGCCATTATCAAGTCAAATAAATATGTTGTATTTGAATTTTAGTTAGTATCACGAAAGTATGGTAAGAATCATAGATATGCTGCCAGATGTCTTCACAACTTCTTTCTTGTTGGGAGGAACTCAACCCAATCAGTATTTGATTAGTCATTCATCTTCAAGTGGGTACAGTAAATTTGCTGTAGTCTCTTCTAGAATCTCTTGAAAAAGTGAGAATCTCTAATGAACCAATTATCATTGATTATTGATTTCATCCGAAAATTATTTTCTTAACATGGATTTATTCAATCAGCTCTAAAATAAGTATGAAAGTGGACTTGACTATTGACACTCATGAGTATGATTATTCTCTATAGGAAATAATGGTTAAGGCCTCTCATTAGGGGTTAATGCTGGGTCTTCATAATTACTAGATCTAAAATATTGAAAGTTGACTGTTTCTTGTTTTAATGGTAAAACTTAAATTACACATTTGAGCCATTGTAATTAAAATTTTAAATCAAATGTAATTTGTAGATCTAATCATTTTTGTTATCATATAGTTTTATGTAGAAAATTTCTCAAAGTTAATTGTATTAATTCACCATGTAAATTTTTGCCGACATTCTTTTATTTAAAATAAAAGATATTGTACTGAAATCAAATGACAGAATAAAGCAATGACCTAATATGAATGCAGATTAAATTTTGCATTCCTGCCTGATTGAGTCATGTTCTTTTCATTAGGAGGAGAATGATAGAGATTCGTCTCTCTTTGTGTGCTTTCAAATTGAAATATTTTAGGTGCAGAACTGATGCAATATTAAGTAATTCAATTTTGATATTTAAGGTTTGGAAAATTCCTAATTTATGCATTATGTTTTAGGCAGCAATTCATTTTGTCTTATTTCTCTTTTTGGGTGGTCTGGAAACTCTTTTGCTCATGTTATTTTCAGATTAGGATGAATTAAATCAAGAATTTTTCCTTTCTGTGCTTTCTGATATTAAATATATAAATGAATGAATTGTGGTGTTATTGTATGTGAATCTCTCTAAATATTACAACCATGTGTCAAACAAATGCTTGGAGTTATGTGGGGTTGATCATATATTTTGTGGTCTTTATGGTCACCGAGGGATTTGGGGCGTAGGAAGCTAATGTTTATCTTAATTTCTGATTTTTTTTAATCTGGATGCTAGAAGGTTCAGATATTATTGAGGAAAGAGAGTTGATGTGATGTCCCTTGTATCTCGGTTTCATTACTAGCTAGTTATACAGGTAACATTTCAGTTCAAACTCTTTATTTCCAACACAAAGCAGCCACCCACGTCTAATTCACATGTTTTTATACCATCTTTAGTGATGAATGCTCAAGTGTTGTTTGAACTTGACTGCTTTATGCAAGCATGAATACCTAAACACCCTTATTAGTGGTTTCTGCAGTTATGCTCCACCTTGTGCCATATTAACTGGCATGATTTGCGTTTTAGTGTGTATTTACTCCTTTTATTATTAGTTAGTGCTTCTCTATACTTTTGTTTCATGTCTCTCTGTACCGTTACTTGTAAATTATAATCCATTATTTAACTTATATTGTTTGCAGGGGGTAGGAGTCTGGGTTGTTCAGATAACAATGGGGCTGCTGGGACTCTGTATGATGCTGTACCTCGAAGCCTTGTTGTTTGCAACCATAACTTCTCAACTTACACTGATACTCTTCTTTTAGAATTTCCTTTCCAACCACTGTGGACAAATGTTTTTGTTAAAAATCTTGCTAAAGCTGCCGTTCCTTTATTATGGAGTCGTGTACAGGTAAGTTGAATGTCACAATTAAGTAAACTTCTCAGTTTTTCATTGATATGTGACTGTATCAGGTGATAAATCATCAAATTTTCTTGACCTCGTCTTTGAATGATCTTTGAGGAATGTGTTTTTTGAACTATAACTCATCAGGATTCATGGTTAGGAGAGCTGCAGAGGTCTTTGCTGGTAGTAGTTGGTACATTCATTCATCTCAAGATTCATAGAAGGGATAAGTCACTTTCCAATATAATAATGCATCGTCCCCTATCTTGCAGGGGTATAATGTTTATCATGGCATCTTTTGGATAAGTTCAAAAAATTTAAAACATGCGTTCATGCTATTAATGTTACTGACAATTCCATCTTTATGCAGGCAACATCATTAATGATGTTACTGACACCTTCCAACTTTGTAGTTAAGTGAAGCTGTTTATTTCTTGGGATTACATTGATCGTTGTCAAGTTTTAAGTATCCTGGCTAGTGAAGTGTAGCTTTGGATAATTTGTTTTCGTTTGTTAAGGTCTTGGGCTATTGATGATATCATAATTATCTCCTATTCAGAAGTTTCTTTGAATCTGTAGTTGTCACCAAAATGGAATCTTCCTATTCTTTCAGGCTTGTCTAACTGTTTCTGATTTAGAAAAATAACCATTTTAGCCAGGAAGTAATCCTATTTTTTTTTTCTTTTTAAATGTTCTTCTTTATATATTTTATGGAACTTGAGGTGTGAACTTACGTGCATGAAAAAATTAGCACGCGATGAAAAGACTTAAAGGAATTTAAACTGGCAACCCATTATCTGTCATTCTCCATCTTCTCCTTCATTGACGATGGCTACACAGTATAATTTTTGTATTAATAGATCCATTTATCTTGGTTGTGGCTCTATAAATTATTATTGTCATATTGAATAGCATAGGGACCTTCTTTTTTGTACTTTTGAGGTGAAGTCCTTCAGAAAGGCTTTGAAGCTAAGGCATGAAAGACTAACGTAACTGGAGCTTTTGCTTCCCTTTGTTCTGAAGCCTAATGGGATCACATAAAAACAACAAAGTATACAAAGCTCAAAGTTCCCTTGAAACTCGATTGATTTTCTAACTTGATTCAAAATTGAATTAATTTGTTTTGAATTGAGCTTCGATCATACACATAACTAGTTGAGTTCGATTTAAGGTTGACAGCGACATAATTAATTGTGAGCTGACTCATGTTTGTGCGTGTTTATGCATAATTTAAAAATAATTAATGGATGGGAGGCTACTTGAATGTTCATTCTATTTGAATGAGATCCTTGACCCTTTCTTTTTTTTTTCAAATTTATTTCTCCAGAATCTTCTCTTCTTCCTTTCTGGATCGTAACATGCTACT
The DNA here is from genome assembly GCA_019297695.1 of Apostasia ramifera. NCBI lineage: Eukaryota > Viridiplantae > Streptophyta > Magnoliopsida > Asparagales > Orchidaceae > Apostasia > Apostasia ramifera. The sequence continues at coordinate 38,419 of JAEMOT010003319.1, read as the reverse complement.
CCTTTCCTCCCACCTCTTTGTCACCCCTCTTCCCTTCCCCCCGCCACCATCTCTCTTTCTTCCTCTGCTCCCTTCTTCTCATCTTTAGGATGGCAATTATATGCGGAAATTGAACTCGCTTGAGTTTCGGCTATACTCAAAATCAAGTTGAAGGGGTTTAAGTCAATTTTCGAGTAAAAAATAAAGCTTCAAATTATTTCAAGTCAAGTTCGAGTTATGGGAAATCGCTTGAAATAAAGTTAGTGTTGTCGCATATTTATGTGTATTGATATTTTTCTTTTATTGTTATTACATTTATTTGATGCAGGAGCTTCATTGATTTCTAACGTGTTTATGATTCAATTTTAAATCTCTGCATCCCTATTTCCTCTTATTTCCTCATTTGTAATGATATATCATTTTACGGCTCTAGAGGACCTTTGGTACATTAGATATTGATCTGTTGACGAAGGTAGCATGATGTAATATTATGACTTTGACTCTTTTGTTGTCCTTTTTCCTTCATTTATATCTATGTGATTCTACCAAGCAATGGGACTTTTACACTGTTTGAGGAAGTTGTACAAACACATCCATGGAGATCATGCGGTAGAGATGATATTTATGGCATATGTCATACTGCAGCTTATATAGCCTCTTTGAATCTTATTCTTAGCCTCTTCATCTTCTCATTTTCTTTGATGGAATTGTTTTTGTTATGCTTTCCGTCATTTTCCTCCAACGGCTTGGATTTTCCTTTTTGGTCTTTGCTTTTTTCTTTAATGATTTTTTTCCTTTCAATTTTTCTTTTGCATTCATCCATTTATGAATGAATTATCTATTTTTGAGAAGATATTCTCCTTTGAGTCATTAGAATATTTTGTGTTTGGAAATCTTTCCAATCAATTTGTTGCATGATCACTTCGCATAGGTTTTGTACTTCTAACTAGGTGTGTTTTTAATGATTTTATATGCAATATTGTACTTCTAAAGTCGAAAATCACTTGAAATAAACTTGATCGTGATTAATTTCTAATTAACTCGAATTGAAATGGTAATTTTGTTTTTTTTTATGAAGATATATATACTTAAAAATTTCAAGTTTGAGTTTAGTTGAAGTTAGCTTGTTGCTACTTCTATTCCACCTCATTGTTTGACCCAACCTCTCTTACCCCATTTCTCTCTCACTTTCTCTAAGCAAATTCTGTTGAACCATTTTATATTTTAAAAACATTGAACCAACTCAAATTTTTATTAAGTTATTCTGGATCAATTTTTTCATTCAAATTGACTCGAACTTGAATGAGTTTGAGTAGCTTGAACATTTTTGTCAAGTTTGAGTTGGCTCAAACGCATTTTACTCGATTTTCTTCCAATTCCATGATGAAACTTTACTTCTATAATTGCTCATTTCACTTTAAAATGGCATAGTAAATTGAGCTAATTTTTTATGAGTTTTCAATTCCTTGTAATAGTTTAGAGAAGCACGCTAGGAGCAATGCAATTCAAATTGAGAAGTCCGAGTCCATACACGTAGATTTGATGATCTTTAGGAAAAAATGTTGATGTTGTGGGACTAGATGGGATACTAAGCGAGTATGTCAAATGCCTCTAGTTTATCTTGCAACTTAACAAGAATGTAAAGGAGTTTGTTAATTATAGAATCAGGGGAGAATGATTAAATGGAGTGTGACAGGAAGATGCCTATAAGGTGGGAGGAGAAATTTTGTTAATTTTTATCCAACTAGCCATGCCATTTAGGAGCGAATGTTGGCTAATTTTGTGATAAAATATTCGTTGAAGTAGTGTATCTGATGTGCATATATGCTAATATGAAAGAGTGGTCACACTAGAGTGGACCACATTAGAAATGATGAGTGGACCTCATTAGAGAGAGGGGTGGAAATAATGCCTATTGATGTTACAATAAGGGAAAGGCATTTTAAGATGGCTTGATTGTGTCCATCATCGACTTATAGTACTTTTGTCCATAAATGTGAGGGGATCCAGTCCTGTAGTTAAAGAGAGGAAATGGTAGATAAAAAATGAGTTGGGATAGGGTCTTAAAAGTGACCTTAAGTCACTTGTGCGCTTTTGCAGAGCATTTCTCTACATAGAGATCAGATATCTTCTTTGCTTTTTCCTAAAATTGTGAGATATAAGCGGAGTTTATATCAAATAATTAGGTTAATTGATTGTGATTAAGTTATTTAAGTATATGTTCTGACATGTCATTTGGTATCAGCTCAACGCATATTACATACTGGTATAAATAAGAAAATATCAGCTCTTGTAGATTACCTTCAATTTTCAAATCTTAGATACTGTTTTGATAAATGGTTTACTTTGACTTTTCACTTTTCAAATCATTGGTTATTATTTTATCAAATTCATTTTGAGCCATGTTAATATCCAGGTCCAAGGACAGCTCAGTCTACTGTGTGGTGGTCAACTAACTTTTGGTCTGAAGAAGTATCCATACTCAGAATTTGAACTTATGGCTGAAGAACTTCTTATGAGTGATTCAACCATCAAGGTGATATGACTCCTATCTTTTTATGACCCTTAAGTATTTTTATGCTTCTCATGCTTCACAGGATGAATGGTATTGTGTACTCTTGCTTTTTTCTCTTGATAATTGATGTGGAATCTGATGTGGGATAAAATGGAAATGTGAATGAGATTTGAGAACAGTATTACTCAGAATAATACAGTGCAATCCTGCTAGTAAGGTCAATTGAAACCTAGTTTTAGTTGGATTCTTGATAAACTTGGGTTTTTCAAGTTCGGCAAGGGTTGTCAATTGTAGTTCCAAAATTTCATATATTGGGTACAAGATGTAATAAGGTCTGTCATAATTTAATTCCAGCGATAACTGATCTCAAACAAATTTTAAGGTCTCGTAAATGCATCCATCCTGATTGACAATCCATGCGAGTAAATTTATCCCAGTTAAAATACATCATCAACAGAATAATGGAGCTATTAGTGGCTTGTAGATCTTCAAGTGATGGAGTTGGTAGGAGGTTCATCCACGGAGATAAATTTTTAACGAAGGGCTTTTCACTAGAGCTTGAGTGAGCTTGAATTGATGGTTGGGCTTGAGGAGGAAGTATTATTGACTTTACCCTGAGTTCGGGATGCAATTCTGAGCAGTCTTGATAGTAGGGTTGATCAGGAGGCTGCAAATGGGTTGGCTAAGAAATCAAGTGGAAATATTTAAAACTTTATGACCTAGAGATCATTATCTATATTTTCTTTTTTCCCTTCATTGGGATGTATATTCCATCTCCAAAATCCAATCATTTCAACTTCAACGTTAACTATACTTCTGTCCAGAGTTCTAATTACAATGACCAAGTACAATTGATATAAGGGTGCCATTCCCACTTGAAAATGTGGGCCTAAACAAATGACTTGAAAATAACATAACAAGTCAGCAATAGAATAAAGCCAAATATTCTTAGTGAAAAGAATAATATAACTGAAAATGAAAATTAACATCAGTCCATGTAGATGACCGTAATGCAATCTGATCTTGGTTGGTCATGGTAGAATCTGCCATGTCTTCTGTGCTGTTTGGCAGTATGCTGGGTGAAATTTGACTACAGTGTTGTACATTGATTTGGTGCATATTACTGCACCTTTTCAAAAGTTTTCTGAAATTGGCATGGTGTGAGCTAGCACATAGGAATGTGATTATGATGGAGAACTCAACTTGTTGTAACTGAGTCATATGTTGTTGCAACTGAGTCATATGTTATTGCAATAGAAGGCTGACAAGAAAAATGAATTTCGAAAATATAGAGAGAAGTTACTATCAGAAATTATATGAGGAGAAAGGTATATAAATCCACTTTCAATTACCAAAAGAATCACATGATTAGGATTCTGTGAATCAAATATTGTGGCCAGTTGACTTGATTCTTTTTCATTGGAATTACACTTTTGGTTTTTGTAAATATCTTATTTGATCTTTTCAATCTTGATTAGGGCTCCTATTGTCAGAATGTCAGTCTTAGGTGCAAATGTTTTGCACTTTAACTCCTATTTGTTGAAGTATAAACATAAAAAAATAGTTTTTAGAAATATGGTCTTATAAAAGTATTCTCTGTTGATCATAAGAATATAGATACCACTTTAGGCACCTTGGTTGAGAACTCTTGAAATTTTCTAGTTTTTATTGGGCTTTGCTTGAGCTTGCCAAATAAATTTAAAGGTCCACTTCTGCGTTCTTTTCTTTCATGCTTGCAAAAGCTTTCAAAGATATCCAATCTAAGATATATCATGCATGAAAATGGAGATTTTTTGCTTTTAAGAAAGTGGAGATTTTAGAAGAGCTAGGAGTTCATTGTTGTACTCTTTTGTGATGAACAAATGAGGATGACATTCCTAATGAGCAAAGCGTTAACTATCTTTTCCCCTCATTCTTCTATTTCCATTTTATACTCTTTACTTGCTTTATCCTGCAAAGATGGTGGGTAAGACCCACTTGTTGTGTTGAGTGTTTTGCCTTCTTCATTAATGAAGGGCTGTAAGGCTGGACATGCTTTAAAAGTGCATTAGTCTAATCCTTTGACAGCTTTAGAATATCCTAGCAAGGGGTTTGTTTGGTGATCGAGTTGGCATAATTTTGCTGAATCACCTAATACTAATTGTGTGCTTTACTTGATTTTTGCTTCTTGTTTTCTTATTCGTTCTTGTTTTCTTATTCGTTAATTGCACAGTTTAATATTTTACGTCCTGTTAAATGTAATAGTCTATACAACATCTGGTAGAAGTTAACCTATGTGCTATATCTTGTATATTCTAAAATTTGCCTGTGTTATATATGTAAATGAAGTTTGGTGTTTAGCATTTGCTATTTTCCTTTTTTGCTAAGATTGTAATTGCCCATTTTTATTTTATAAATTGTTTTTTTTATTTTTTCAATATATTTCTGTTATTGATTTCTGAGCATACTGTGCATCAAAATGAGCTGCAGGACAGTAGAGTAACGCCTTTCTAGCCAAACTAGGGCCAGTTTCCGTTTTACTTTTTCTTATACGATGCCAAATTTCTAATCTTGAGTTTCACATGAAACTGGATGATTCTTGTTTGATGCAGTACTAATGCGTCCATAAAATATTTATCTTTGACAGAATTTATTTCTCAATTTCAAGACATTCGAAAATACTATTATTATTTTTTACACCAAGTCAATAGGCCTGCAACTGTTTTATACAGTTGTTTTATTGTTGGACTGCCTAGTGGAAACATTTTTTTCTATTTGATGAAAGGCAGTGGAAACATTTAGACATGCTTTTCCTTGCATCTTATTATTTTGAGATGCTGGACTGCCCCTGCACTATCACACTGTTCATTCAAATTTTCGGCAACCTTTGATGCATTCTTTCTGAATTAAATATTGTAGCCTAATGTTAGTAGTTATTCTCTTCAATATTTTGTAGGTTTATGGCGCCTTGAGGATGTCGGTGAAGATGTTCTTAATGTGGAATTCCAAAATGTTCATAAATGGTGGTGGAGACTCACTAACATCCTTACTGGAGGCCAGCAATCTAATTGTTCTGAGGGTATCCTTATAGTTCTTGGATCTTTCAGGTTTTGCTTTGGTTCTTGAAGTCTCTTTTATAATATGATTGTTTAATTTCAGAAAAATTCTGTGATACATTCTGATGCTAATCTTGGAGTTCATGGACAAGGCCTTTTAAATTTGTCTGGGACAGGAGATACGATTGAAGCACAGCGTTTGATTCTTTCTCTCTTTTATAAGATCATTGTGAGTTGCACAATCTTTTCTTTTCCTCATTACGTTACACATGTTTGAAAAATACTTATTTTTCTTTTGCCTGTGCAAATTTTCTTGTTGGTCAATTATTTACTTTAAAATTTTTCTTTTAGTGGTACACTGAAACTTTTCTAGATGCTTAATTTTGTAAATTCTCATCTCTTCTTGATATCATCATATGTTTACCTGTAATGTATCGATACTTCATGAAGTCTAACGTATTCATATCATATCTATATCACATACTGATACTCCACTGATATGTATCTAATACGACACATAGTATATTAATTTTAATTTTAATTTTTTTAAAAAAAATTTGATACTTATTCGATATTTATCTTATACTTTTCAATATTTTTAGTTAAAGAAATAAATATTGGATCAATCTGTTCGCTCACATGAAAAAAAAAATAAAGGTCTTATGCATAAAAAATTACTTATGTAGAGACTTAAACATTAACATTGGGAGATCGATATACTGGACTCATGCAATTAGGATTGCAGAGAGCTTCACGCATATTAGTGTTTCAACAGTAAAAAATTATTTGGTATTTGCAAGCTAGTGCATTCTCGACTTTAGTTAACCCGTTTTTGCAATCTTATAAATACTAGTGACATTGCGTTTAACTTGATTGATACTTTGTCATTGCTTTTTCTACCATGACCAATACTTTGTCATTGGATGCCAATCAAGTTTCTTCTTTACCTCAACTTGTATTGTGAAAAGGATAAAAATTTGGCCTTTTTATATTATCTATTTATTAATTAAGAGACTCGGAGAGAGGAGAAGATGCATCTACTTTGATTAGATCAATATATCTTGGACAACCCAGTACATGCATTATTTATCAATTGAATTAATTGATTTTAGTCAGATTTAGATTGAAACTAAACCTAATCATTGATATGTATTTAAACTTTTATCTAACCTAGATAATTTGTGACAGGTAGTTCTGCTCGATGAACTCTTTTCTTATCACTTTTTATTATAACTTTGGAAGCAAACAGACTTCATACATGACTTCATACATGATGTATATCCACAAAGTTTATGTAGTGTTATGATAAGGATTGAAAACCTTTTGGATATTATGAGATACTCTTTTTGTTATCATTGCCCTTTACCCCTAAATGTTAATGCAAAAATTTCTGGTATATACTTTTGTTTTCTTCAAGAATCAATAATTACCTTTATCATTCCTTTTGTAGGTTGGACCAGGGTCTGTTCTTCGTGGTCCATTAATAAACTCAACAACCGATGACAAGTATGCTACACCAGAAATTTGATGCTAACTTTAGCCCTGCTTGGTTGGAGGCCAGGCCATGGCCAAAATAGCCTCCAACCATTTTATTCAAAATAACAATAATAAAAAATTAAGTATAATGTGTTAAAAATTATGTAAAATGTAATATAAAGTGAATTTTTTATATTGAACTTTATATATTGAGGATAAAAAATAATTTTTTTTTAATAAAATACTTGGAGGCTAATTTGGCCATGGTCATGACCAAAATGGCCTCCAACCAAACAGATTATGTCCTTATTTTGGCCGATTTTTAGTTGACATTGGTATACCTTTTTCAACTCATCAGGGCTCCAAGACGTAATTGTGAACTTGTTGGTTGTCCAATAGAGTTGATTCATCCACCTGAAGACTGCAACGTTAATTCGTCCCTATCTTTCACCATTCAGGTTGAAACATTTAGCTATGTAGTTAGAAGACAATTAAACATTTTTATAGCTCTTTTAGAATTCAGTAGATGTTGTTATCTTGATTGGCTCTAACATAGAGATTGTCATGATATCTTTTACTTTTTACGCTATTATGCCCTTTGTATTTGAACTATGTGCTTCCTGATAATCCAGATTTGTCGTGTTGAAGATATTGGAGTGGAAGGCCTCATACAAGGAACTGTTGTTCATTTTCATCGAGCAAGAACTGTTGTTGTTCACTCTTCTGGATCTATTAGTGCATCTAGATTAGGTAGTAATTGATTTACCAACAGCATACTATACTTTCTTGTTGTTGAAGATTTTCATCCCCACTTAAAATAAATCTATCTGAAAGAGTATTTTGTTGATTACTTTTATGTAAATAGTGATTCATGGTTGCTATTCTAGTCATAGCCTCAAACTAAAAGTTAGGGAATATGGCAGGTTGCAAAGGTGGTGTTGGCAGAGGAACTATTTTGAGTAGTGGTGTTGGTGGCGGTGGAGGGCATGGTGGCAAGGGCGGTGATGGCTTTTACAATGGTGAATTTGTTAAGGGTGGTGAGACTTATGGAGATGCTGCTCTACCTTGTGAACTTGGTAGTGGCAGCGGTAATGACAGTATACCTGATGCAACCACTGGAGGGGGTGTTATAGGTGAGATAGAATTTTTATGATTAATAATGTCACTCAACTTATACAAATATGTTTCTAGAGCCTTTAATTTACTAGGTCGTAACATGTGTGACTAATCTGCATTAATTATGATTAAAAAATCTTTCTGCCATTTGTTATTACCGCACATGAAGTAATTATGTTTTAGCTAATTAATGCCTTGTTTGGTTGGGCTTTTAAAAACTTTAAATTTCTTAAAAAATACTTCTATTAGTACTTTATATTTATTTCATATTATACATAAATTTAAATATTAAAAATAAATTCTATTTCACATCCCATACAAGTTCAATCTTAAAAAACAATTTTATTTCACATCATACACATACTTTAATAAAAAAATCAACTTTATTTTACATCCAACACAATTTGCAATTTTACACAATCTTTAATTCATATCATACCATATAAATTAATTTTTTTCTCTCTATTTTAAAAAAATTTCAAACATCCCTAAAACATACTTCAATCAAATGAGGCCTATATGTGTGTCTCTATATATATTCTGGCTATATTAGGAATGTTGGTTTTTGGGCAAAAATGTTCATTTACTTGCATTCGTTCATTTGTGTTATAAAATTTGTTCAAGTAAATTTTTTCTTTTGCTGTCATGTGATAAACTTAATATGTTCCGGCTGATGTACAGTTGGTCTAGATTGCATATAATGGATCGCTAATTAATGAAATATAATACCGAAACAGTGTGTTATCTAGGTCTATTTGTGCAGCAAAACACACTAATTGAGATTTAGATTTACTAGATGCTGCATGCAACTGAAGATAACGTCATTCAAAGCTTGTCATAATCCATATACAAGCAAACAAATAATGGAATTGGTCATTCTGTGCATGTTTATTCTATTTGATCATGCTGTAGAAACTAGAAATTATACAATTCTTCTTGAGATGATAATTTTGAAGCCTAGAGCTAATATGAATCTAACAAAACATGAAGAGATCAGGTTGTGAATAACTTTGCAGTCGTGATGCATTCTGCAGTCAAAAGCAAGCAAGAGAAGAAATGGAAATAGATAAAGTAGATGTGATAGAGAGAGCTGATTTCACTGTAGTGTGATATCTTACATTCCTTGGGGTTTTGTCGATCAAATCAGTGCTTTCTTGCTCTTTTCGGTCTCATCAAGCATTTTTTTTGGGGAAGATCACATCAAACATATTTAGTATCAATGAATCACCCATCTGAATGATAACGTTTATTTTCAAACAAAAAAAGTTCATTGTTCGTTCTTCTATTGAAGGACTATAGATATCAGTTTAGACTTCTAGGTATGTGATCTTGTCAATCTGCCATGAAATGAATTCATGCAAATATCGCAAACATATGCCAGCTAGTTTTTCTTTTTATTTTCCCTTGAGGGAGAGGTACGTTCTGAACTTGTGGACCATTACTTGCATTGGCAAGTATAAAGCTCTTATTTATGGTTACTGCAAAGCATTATTTGTTGAATTGTACTTTATGATCATTCCTTCTTACAAATGGCCATGGTAACTTCTTTTAGGCCTTGTTTTACATATGAGTAAAATGCTATTGGCTTTGAAAATTTTAGCCAGCTCCAAAATGCATATATGATTGAAAATTAAATTGTTTTTGTATGTTAACATATGTGTCGAATGCGAAATAAAGTTGATGGTTGTATTGATAATCGTGGAGATGTGAAATAAAATTAAATTTTAATTTTGAAGCTTGTGTAGCGTATGATATGAATATTTGTTTGTGTAAGAGATGAAATAAAAAGTTATTTTACTATTTTAAGTTAATATATGAGGAAGGAAAAAGAAACAAAACATGCATTTTTTGCATGCTTCCAATGAAGCCTCAGGGGCCATTTTGGTTCGAGATAATTGGCCTTTCGATTAGAGATTTTTGGCTTTTCATGTGATACATGCATAATGAGAAATAAAATTAGTTTGTTATATTAAAATTTCATAGGACGTGAAAAAAAATGATGGTTATGCTGAAAGATGTTTGGGATGTGAAATATGATAATTTTATATTAGAGTTTGTACATAATGAGATAAAAAATTATTTTTTTATTTTTTTTATTACGGAAATAAGTTTTTTCTTAGTTTTACCAGCTACCTTTTAGTTTACCTTATTGGGCTACAACATGTGTGGATGTATTATACTACTTAGCCAATACATTTTGAATAGTATATTTTGCAGTTTTTAACCTACTTTCTATCATCTTAGAACTTTCTAAGTACAGCTAAACTGATTCACATCTGCACCCAATGTATATTGTCAATACATAATCATTTAAAAGAAATAGAAATGAATTGATTATAACCTGACTTAAAATCTTGAAGATTGAAGTATGACTTGAATTTTGAAGACTGAAGTATGAATTAAAATCTTGAAGACTGAATGGAATGAAATGCTTCGCATTACTGCTTGGGAGTTTGTATGAAGTTCAAAAGTATGATCTTTCCCACCTCATGATTTGACACGCATATTTTTTTTGTTGCCATCTTTTCACTTTGTATTAGTAGGTTTTCATTTTTATTTGCTATTGCAGTGATGGGTTCAATGGAGCATTCTCTGTCTAGCTTGTCCGTCTATGGGTCAGTGAGGGCAGATGGAGAAAGTGCTGGAGAGAAGTTTGGTCTCTCTAAATTATCAAATTCTGGGCCTGGGGGTGGATCTGGAGGCACAATTCTTCTTTTTTTGCATAATCTCATACTTAATGAAGGGTCCGTCCTTTCAACTGTTGGTGGTGTTGGTGGTTCAAATAGTGGAGGTGGTGGTGGGGGTAGGGTTCACTTCCATTGGTCCGACATCCCCACTGGAGATGAGTATTTTCCTATAGCCAGTGTAGAAGGGACAATAAGTGTAAGGTCTGAAGCAAGTTCCTTTAGCATTTCTCATTCTTTTTGTTCTATATTCAACTGATCATCTTCAAGTAATATTTTAGGCAATGCGAATTTTTAGAATTTTATTTCTTGTATTAATGTCATTTGCTTTCATTTAAGTAGCTGCATTTTAAAGCTTTCTTGCTCAACCTTTGTCATTTGACTCATTTGTTGATTAGACTTGGAATGACCTTAAATTTATTAATCTCTTAAAATTTTTATTTAATAAAAGTTCCGTTAATTGTTTTTCTACCTTCTACTTCACTCAAATATAATAATTTCTGGATGATTTATAGTTCATTCTTACTTCAGGACAGACTTGGATTTCAGGAAAAACTTCTATGCTGATGTGATATCTGCATCTTCTGTTGTCAAATGAGTTAATTTCTTGCATGTTAGTGGTTTTTTGAATAATCTCACTTTCAATCCTATTCATCTATGTGATATCTGCATCTTGATTTATTTATTACTATTGATGTATTCTAACATGCCATGATTGAACACTTTGTTTCTGTGGAAAATTCAAACTTTTTTAAGAATCTAAATCACTTTTCTAAGATAGACCTTTTATCTCATATGTGCGAAGTATGGTAAAAAAGCCATTGATATTTATATTTAGTAAATCCTCAGATTTGATGGAGTTTTTTTGGGAAAAGTGACTAATATCCCTTGAATTACTGGAGCATCAGATAAACAGGAAACTTCTCCCATCTCCCATTGATTTTCTGTCTGCTTTGAGCTAGTTTTGTTTAACAATTGTGATGCATAATCATGTGCATTGTGCTTTTTTAATTGAAAGTTAATTGTTGATTTAGTGCCACTAGGACGGGAAGTTTTACTAGGTTTTAACTTCATAAAGTATTTCCTTTTTTAGATATTTCAGTGGCATTTTCTTCATGATGCCAATGAGTACTTTTTTAGGAAATTACCTTTTACATCCTATATGGTAAGTGGGACCAAAAATCTAAAACTTTGTTTCATAAAATGCCTTTTATGTCAGTGTAAACTATGAGTAAAAATGGAAATATTTATAGCTTCTTATGCCAGTAAATTAGTTTGACCAATCTTTTTTTTTTTCATAAAAGCTGAACTTGTCTATTTTGTTTCTTTGTTACTTCCTGATTTTCTTTGGCTATTTCAAAAAATTTAAACTCATGACCTACTTCACAAATCTGTTAAATGGGTGACGGGAGAATCTTTTGTAAATTTTTTTGGTATGTTCATTTTTCTTTTTGGAGATTTTATCCTTATTAGTGCAGTTATTTTCATTTCATTACTTATTTAATATTTTGGTTGAGATTCAAAATGGCTTCCTGTTATGTTCTTGTATTTGCAAGAATGTTGAGACTTCAATATATTTATTGTCTAATTTTAACATTCTTTTGTCTCTTTGCGTCCCCATTTTCAATAGAAATTCATGATGAACTCTTGATAGCACTTCTGAATATTGAATTTGTTGTGTATTTTTATTTTTTTCCTGATTTTAATTTGTTTGTTTTCTTTTTTTTGAACTTCTGATTGGTTATAATTTCGATATCTTTTTTTAAGCTTCCAAGTGTTATGAACTAACAGTTGTTTCTACCTTCTCTTTGATAGGGGAGGAGTGAGTACTCATCAAGGTTTTACTGGGGAAAATGGTACCGTTACTGGAAAGGATTGCCCTAGAGGACTTTATGGAACTTTTTGCAAGGTTTCTTATTGTAATTCTATTTTAAAATTATTTCTTTTGCAAGCATATGATTTGTTGTGGTATAATGTATACTTTGCAAAGAGCTCAAGTGCAAATCTCAATGGATTCTTGTACATTTATGTTATATGTTAATTTTCTTATCAAATGCTTCTTAATGGCTTGTTGGTCCCTACACCATTTGGTCAGGCCTTACACTAAAATTGCACTTTGTTACAATATTAATAGCAAAATAATTAATTTTTTATCAGATCTTGCACAAATTCCTATATAATAAATTCATTTTATTTCACATTTTATGCTATTTTCAATACGATTATCAACTTTATTTTACATTTCACGTAACTTTTAACAGAATCAACTTTATTTCTCATCACACGCATCTTAAAACTAGCCTAAAATTTTCAAGATATGATCAAAACTGTCTTTAATGCCAAACAGGCCCTAAGGTTATTGGAAGGAAATTGAGATCCATGTTGCAGTATGCCTATGTGAACCATAGGGGCATGCACTATTATGTTTCGTGATAGTTCGGAAATCTGCTTGAAGGCCATCAGTGCAACACCCTCTCTTCCAGATTGCTACTTGTTCTACTTTATTGCATTGTAGGGTTCTCTCATGTTGTTATAATCTAACCTGGACTTGTATGTTGATGTGTTCTGCACAAATTTATCTTGAAGTACACTCAAATATGTGTTCAGGTGTGCTTGATCTAAATATATTTTGACTTTTACAGGAATGTCCCCTGGGTACCTACAAGAATGTCTCTGGTTCTGATATTTCTCTGTGTCATCTGTGTCCACCTGAAGATCTTCCTCGTCGTGCTGTGTATGTAGGTGTTCGAGGTACTTATTTGTTCATGTTTGTCAATTCAATTAGGAGATTCAGTATTGGGTTTTATTTTTTTAATCACGCATGAATGATTTTATGATGGATATATGATAATGTTTATCTACACTATGTTTATATGGTAAGAAGAATGCCATTAGTTGATTCATTGAGGATGATTATAAGTTTTGGATTTGGACCCTTGTACATTTAGACATGTCATAAGCTTAGGAAGACCTTTTTGCTGGTTCCTTACCAAATCTTAAAATTTTCTTAACAGGAGGTGTAGCAGAAACTCCTTGTCCTTACAAATGTGTATCTGATAGATACCATATGCCACACTGTTATACAGCTCTAGAAGAGTTGATTTATACTTTCGGGGGGCCATGGTTGTTTAGTCTTCTTCTTTTTGGTCTGCTCGTCTTACTGGCCCTGGTTTTAAGTGTTGCAAGGATGAAATTTGTTGGAACTGATGAATTACCTGGTCCTGCTCCAACTCAGCATGGTTCTCAAATCGATCATTCTTTTCCCTTTCTCGAATCATTGAATGAGGTAGTTTCAATTTCCGTCACTGGAATGGATATTTGATGTTACTGGTTGATTTTGTTGATTAGGAAACTTTTGTGACTATACAGGTTTTGGAAACAAATAGGGCAGAAGAGTCCCAGAGTCATGTGCATAGAATGTATTTTATGGGTCCAAACACTTTCAGTCAACCTTGGCACCTTCCACATTCTCCTCCGGAGCAGATAATGGAAATTGTGTTAGTAACATGTTACTGTGGTTGAGTTTGTTTTCTGCTCCATGTTCATCAACTTTACCAGTGAAGGTTGTAACATGAAAGTTTAATTTTATTATGAATTTCTACTCTGCAGGTATGAAGATGCATTTAATAGATTTGTTGATGAGATCAATGCCCTAGCTGCTTATCAGTGGTGGGAGGGATCAATTTATAGCATCCTCTGTGTTTTTGCTTATCCCCTTGCATGGTCGTGGCAGCAGTGGCGTAGAAGGAAGAAGTTACAGCGCTTGCGCGAGTTTGTTCGCTCAGAATATGATCATGCCTGTCTGCGCTCTTGTCGTTCACGTGCTCTTTATGAAGGTCTTAAGGTACATATCTGAAAGGCCTCATGTGCATCTTGTCATGTTCATTTGTGATATCATCATTACCATTTCATTATTCATTTAATAGCTGCTACCATCTTTTGAATTATGAAGTTCTGAATCCTTGGGTTTATCTTTATGCTATTTTTGAATTACTTTCTACGTTGATGGTTTCTATTTCACAGCATTGTTCCATTCTTTATTTTAATCTTGTAGGTGGCTGCTACCCCAGATTTAATGCTTGGATATATAGATTTTTTCCTTGGTGGAGATGAGAAAAGACCTGATCTCCCTCCTAAACTTCATCAAAGATTTCCGGTCTATTTAATCTTTGGCGGCGATGGAAGTTACATGGAGCCCTTTTCACTTCATAGTGATAATGTTCTTACCAGTCTTATGAGTCAGGTACACTTGAATCTCATTGTGCTAGCTAGCTAACTTGTTAATATTGCTGTTCCTTGAATATTTTCAGTAGCTAAAATCACACTATTGGCAGGCTGTGCCGCCAACTATATGGTATAGGTTGGTTGCTGGACTGAATGCTCAACTGCGATTGGTTCGTCGTGGTCACCTTAGAACTTCGCTTTTGCCTGTTCTTTTGTGGCTCAATACTAATGCAAATTCCGCCCTTAGCATGCATGGTCTGTTTGTCGATCTAGCATGGTTTCAGTCTACATCATTTGGCTATGGACAGCTTGGTCTTGTGGTGTACGCAGCTGAAGTTGAATGTGAAACTACAGGAGCTGATGCTGGCATTAGACATGCAAAAGTAGATGAACCACTGCGGTATGTTGATCCAATTTCTCCTTTTGTTACTTATCTTCATCAGTATCTACATCCTTATTCCAACTATTTTTGATTGATTTTATAAGTTTTTCTTGCCATTAAATACTCTTCAACAGTCGTGACTTTACATGCTTAGTTCCAACAAATTTCATCCTTATGCCAACTTGGGTTACATCCTTATGCCAACTTGGATTCTAATAAAAATTAAAATCGATTTGAATATCAATAACCGAAACTTAAAACTATTTTAATTGTTAACTGGTTATTTGTTTAACCAAATTTTCATGTCCGTTAATTGCAACTATCTTTTGTAACCATAGTTTTGTTATTTAAAATTTTTTTATTTAAACATTATTTTTTTAATTTTGCAAATAATTTATATAACCAATATATCGTAAAAATATTTTATATACTTGCCCAAAAATGCTCACAAAGTGTTAAATACAAATACTATCAAAAATAGTACAATATTCTATCCATAAAAGTTTGTTTCACCTAAATTATAAAAGTTATATTATTTTTTGCATCAAATAGAAGATATGATACTCTCTTAGTCTAGTGAAGAAGGAGCTTGCATGGATAGTGGAGGGTCTTAACTTCAAACTACACCATCGCAATTTTCAAGTGAGGTAGGAAAAATTGTGGTGTTTAGGGTAATATTTTTTTAAAAAAAATGCTTGTTATTAAATTCATAATTTAATAGATTTAACATATTATATTATGTTGCAAATTCTATGCAAATATTCAAGTACTACAAAAGAATATAGGTGGATAGTCGAGTATATGTGCAACTGTGTTAATTTACACTATCATTGTTTATAAGCGTAGTGTTATAAAAATCGACCACTAATAATGTGAAATAAAATGGAGGCAATGATTTTTATGTGAAAACCCGAGTTTCCAATGAAAAATCCATGATGCTAAACTCGGTGGTTTAAATTCCCTTTATAGAAATGAGAGTGCCACGTCGTATAGAATATAATATAATGGAGATTGAAAGAAAGTTGCACTAAAGAACATGAATACATTTTTTATATTTGAAAATGTATGTGTTGGTTGGGATTGTAGGAGTAACTGGAGATCTCGCCATAGTAAGGTTGGAAAAAAGATAAAATAGTCTAGAGTCCCCCTGGTTTGTGTCAGCCTCCCTACTATTTGTTGACAGATATAGATGGGTAAGAAGGTCATTACGGCTCCTGATATCAAGATAGGATAAAAATATGATTGGCTTTTAGTTGACAACCGCTCTTTCTTGTATGATTACATTGGAAACTGACATATCAACTGCATTAAATCCTTAAGTGTCGTGCATGTCTAAACTGGCCACTTTGTTGTACATGTGAATGGATCGGATTCAATGGCAAAATTTGTGATCAAACTTAGGCCTTGTTTGGTTAGGGCTTTAAAACCCTCATATGTTCTCCCCAAGACTCTTTTATTAATATTTTATATTTGTTTCATATTATACATAAATTTTAATATTAAAAATCAAATTTATTTCACATTCTATACAAGTTTTAATTTTAAAAAATATTTTTTTTCACATTCTACACATATTTCAATAAAATAAATCAACTTTATTTTGCATCCATCACAATCCTCAATGATAAAATAACTTTATTTTACATCATAATATTTTTTTTTTCTCTGTCATAAAACTTCAAACGTCTTTAACATACACTCCAATGAAACAAGGCTTTAGTATAACAATTTTAAAGCACATTTAATAAAATGTAAATTGATTCGGTAACCAATACTTTTTAATATTAAAAACCTACTCCAAAATTGAAACTGTTGGTTTCTATAGAATGGAAACAGAAATCGAAGCCGATGGTTTGATTAATTGAATATTTTGTTTGGTTTGTTCAGGCTTGATTCGGTTGCTTAGAATTTTTTTTTTGCTCAGAATACAATTTTAAGATGTCAACTCTAGCTTGTAAACATCTTTCTCCATAACATCTAGCCAAGTTATATACACAAACACACATGCATACATTTTTCTTTTTTGATGGATATTATTCTGACATTCTATATAAAACAATCTTGTGTACTATGTTACCATTACACTCATCTGACCATTGTCATTTCGGGTTGTTTATCCATTTTCCCCACCTTATCTGACTAGAAACGCTAGGCTCATCTCCACAGTTATGTTCAAGTTTTTGTTGCTAGTGATTTAGTTTTCTCCTTTGACTTTCAATAGTATTTTTCAAGTATCCTTCCGATACACATGAATGCTGACAGTTATTTGGTAAATAAGTCTTTTATTTCATTATTCTGGTGGATTCATCATGGACTTCTGACACTAGCCTTTGGTTGTAATTTGCAGTGCACAGAGAGATAACGAAGCAGAAATTGTTCACTTGAGAAGTAGGGAGGCTGCTCAGAGGCGTAGTAGAATTATTGGTGTCATAATAGATAGCCAATCCTTGCGCAGGCTTGAGGATAAGAAAGATATTTTCTACCCCGTGTCTTTTGTGATGCATAACACCAAACCTGTTGGGCACCAGGTGTGTTTTACTACAAACTCAATTGGTCTTTTTTCCTTAATTCAGATTGCTATTAAAATAGCCAGGGCTGATATTTCTGTTTTAATCTCAAAAATCATTCAAAATCACTTGAATTTGAGTTGATTTGAAATCAAATTTGTTTTTTTTTTTTTTTTGTTTCTCAAAGTAAACTCATTTTGAGCAATATTTATTGACTTCAAATTGACTTGTTTTTTTTATATTCATGTATATTTCATTTGCACGAAGTTATATTATTTTGTTAATGTCTTGTGAAGGCTATATGCTAAAGATATTTTTGTGTAAACTTATAAGCATGAACATTCTATTATTGACATTGTATAGAGTTTTACCATGCTTCATGCATTTCACTTCAACAATGGAATCAAAATTTTTTTCTATCAACTCAAAGTTGAGAACATTCGTTTCAAGTTGAGATCTACTCAGTTGAACTCTGCTCAATTTTTAGGTCTAAAGCCAGCTCAAGTAGCCTTCTACAGCTAAGTAAAGCTGTGGCATAATTAATTGTTTTTGTGTTCTTCTACAGGACCTTGTTGGTTTGGTAATCTCAATCCTTCTCCTTGGAGATTTCAGCTTAGTTCTGCTTACATTGCTTCAGTTATATTCCTTCTCAATGCTGGATGTTTTCTTGGTTCTGTTTGTTCTTCCCCTGGGTATTCTTGCACCATTTCCTGCTGGTATAAATGCTCTGTTTAGTCATGGACCAAGAAGATCCGCGGGGCTTGCACGCATATATGCACTATGGAATATCACATCTTTAATCAATGTGGTGAGTTTTCTCCATTCCAGCTTAGTAATATTATTATTTCTTCGTTGATTTCATTGGTTGAATGGATGAGAGCTTAGCGAGACATGATAGTGTAGACTAGTATATTGAAAATTGAGTGGATGGTTTGTACTTGTAGGCTTTATTTGGTTAACCTATTTACGTATAATTTGAAATGGAGTTGGCACTTTTTACCAAAGAGTCATGATTGTAGAAAAATGTTTCAGAACATAAATAAGATCAATTTCTTCTAGGAATTTGAATGCTTGTTAATAAAGTAATCCCTAATATGTAAATTGAGTAATATAAAATGGACAATGTTGAGATGAATGTATAATAAATAAGATGAAATGACAGTAAGAGATGCTTATGTTAAGGATATTCAATACGTGTTTTGAATTTCTATTGAGTTGGGATGTGGTTCGAGGAAGGTAAAGTTGTGTATGAAAAATGATGGAAATCGGAAACTAAAATAAAATTTCGTGAACTAGAATTGACATGATATGCAACACTAAATAAGAAAGATTGGCAAAAGATCTCCAATAGTTGCACAAGATGATTCATAATGATACTTGATTGTAGTATCTTATTATGTACAAGTTATCTAGTTTTATGTTAAGGGCATCTAGCAATTATTTATATGAGCATTTTTGGGATTGTTGCCAGATTGTTTCATTCATATGTGGATTCGTCCATTATAAGTCGTCCTCAGGGAAGCACCAGAATCTGCAGCCCTGGAACTTGGGCGCGTAAGTATACAATATTTCTTACTTATATGCAACTACCTAATATTACTCATGGGGTAATCATGTAGTTGAATTCCTTATTAACCCCCCTAGTCTAACTATTTATGCATTGTCATAAAACAGATGTGAAAATTATATGTTAGTCATCTTGGTTAGATTCCATCATCTTTGGGAATATTCTATTTTCGGTATCTCACCATGTAAATGTAGAAGCCCTATTGATAAACATGTTAAACCTATCCGTTGCATTTTTCACTTCATAACAAATGAAGTAGTTCAATTGACATGCTTTTTGTGGTTGTAAAGAGGCTGACACACTTCTTAGTTTGTGGCCAGGATGTAAGATGTCAAGTTGGGTGGTTCATATGCATTTCAATGAAAATTTTGGTATTTATATAGAGTGCATTAATATGCTTAACCCTTTGCTTACTGTTACACTAAAATTTTCCCTCATGTTCGCGTTTTTTTCTCAATTGTGTGAAATACACGTCACCGAGAAAATGGATCAAGAAAAGTGATGCACATGAGACATGGGAAATATTTCTAGCTTACGATTTCAATACCACGTTGTGCATATGCAATAATTTTCCTAATTCGTCGGTGATGCTGACAGAGATGAGAGCGGTTGGTGGTTGTTTCCAGTTGGGCTGCTGGTGTGCAAGTGTATCCAGGCACGGCTGATAGACTGGCACGTGGCTAATCTTGAGATCCAGGATCGATCATTGTATAGTAACGACCCTAACATCTTTTGGCAGTATGACATGACACGCTGAGAAACTGATATGACACTTATGATTCATAATAATACATATATCTAAAAGGCAAAAGCAGTTGTTATTTTCTTTTTTGATATAATATTTTTCTGAAAGAGAAATATAGAAAGAGAGATCTTTAAAGCGGGAAATTTGGAGAGCCTTCCCTTTTATGCATTAAGGCTCTTCCAAGTGCATATCATGCTGTCGTTTGGATACTCTGTACCAATTTCAGTGATAGTTTTGCTATAAAAAGGATGTAAATATAATCACGGTGTTAACCCATTCTTTTGTAGAAACTTATTTACCTTTGCAGCATATTTATACACTGATTATTGTGGTTATATTTTATATGAATTTGCAGTTTTTATTTCTTTTTGTTCTTTTAGGGAGATTTACATAACCTGTTGCATGTTGTTTTGCTTTAAATTTTTTTTTTAAAACTATTTGTTTTGAATTCGTTCTATAAATTTCATAATTGTGTGCAGATAGAAACTCACGCTATTAATATAAATTTCATAATTGGCTTCTGGTGAGATTTTTTATGTTTTTGGGATATTGCTTAACTGTTCTTGTTGTACAAGTATATACCTTTAGAAATGTTTATTGCAAATATACATCATACATGTCATCACGTGCTATTTAAGCTTTCCCTTGCTCTATTTGCAACAAGCAAGTGCAAAAAAATCATGGCTTGCAAGCAAAATTGAGGGCTGAGGTAGATTTCTAAAGCTATTTTTGATTGACAAGTGAACTAATAGAGAGATTGTTGCGTTCGGGCAACTAACTACATATTTTGAAAAACCTAAATTTTCCCTAGTTTGTATTTGCGCTGTCATTTGGTCTCTTAGTTTAAATATCGTTTTTTTTTATGGTCCAGTTAGATAGTAATAGTTAAATTTTACTGTTAGTCATATTTATATGAACCAAAATGTCATTATAACTCTTTCGAAATGCTTTAGAATAATGTGAAAAATAGGTAAAAAATTTAAGGAAAAAATAGTAAAAAGCCAGCAAATTTCAGACGGATCAAACGGCAGCGCAAACACAAACTTAGGGATTCAAATCTAGGCTTTTCAAAACATGAGACTTATTTGCAGCGTTATTCTAACCTCAAAGGCCCCTGTGCAATTTACCCTTTTTTATTTGTATAAGCATCTATTATTGGTTTGTACATGTATTTTTTGTTTTGTAAAAGTATTTTTTACTTTATATAATTTTTTTTTGCTTTATGTAAGTAGCTAACTACTTATAAAAAGGGTAAATAGCACTCAGGTCTCTAAGTTTAATGCTTAATATTACACAGGTTCACATTTTTAAAATTATAATATCGGGGTCCCTCAGTTTTAATAAAATATCAAATAGGTCCTTATTTATTTTTTTATTATTAATTTTTTTTAAATTACTATTTTACCCCTTGCCCCTCTCTCTCCTCTCGAACCCGCCGACGGTGCGCATGCACCGGATCGGGAGGAGAGAGAGAGGGGCAAGGGTAAAATGGTAATTTAAAAAAAATTAATAATAAAAAAATAAAAAAGGACCTATTTGATAATTTATTAAAACTGAGGGACCCCGATATTATAATTTAAAAAACGTGAACCTGTGTAATATTAAGCATTAAACTCAGAGACCTGAGTGTAATTTGCCAAGTAAAAAAGTACATATATGAAATAAAAATATGTTTATGCCAAGCATAAAAGTTCTCGTACCCAGAGGAAATGATAGGTAACAAGAGAAGAAATAAGGGCCAAATGTGAAGAAGAATTTAGGGAAGAAAATTGAGA
The DNA here is from genome assembly GCA_019297695.1 of Apostasia ramifera. NCBI lineage: Eukaryota > Viridiplantae > Streptophyta > Magnoliopsida > Asparagales > Orchidaceae > Apostasia > Apostasia ramifera. The sequence continues at coordinate 16,414 of JAEMOT010003319.1, read as the reverse complement.
GAAACACAGAAATTGAGGAGAAACATTATTCCATTGTCCCTTTCGTTCTTACAGCACATACATTTGTAGGCATCTACTGACATACATTCTCCAGCAGTACAGTTAGCCACATCCATCAATAAGCTGTATAACACGCTACACATATTATGGAATGAATTGACAATATTAATGGTCCCTTCAGCTGCATCAGTGAGGAATCCGGAATTCAAATTCTAGGAATGTTCCTTAAAACTATAGTTTTTGTAGTTTATACACACTACAATCAAAACAAATGGGGTAAAATAGAGCAAAAAAGTGCAGATTGTATCCTAAAAATTCTTAGTTTTGGTACTTTGCACCCCAAAATAAAAATAGATAATTTGTGACATCAATAAAATCATACGTGCCAAATTTAGGGCTTTTAAGTGTGCAAAGTGTGTTTTAATTTTTTGAAGGTGCCAGACGATATATGGTTTTTTGGCTATAAATTTGCACTTTTCTTTTGTGGGAATGATATATAGGTTTGACAATGATCACGTGTAGCAGAAAGCTTGTACTTTGTTGTGCATAAATTAGAGAACCTAAAGGGGGTTTGAGTTGAGTGATATATACGAACTATTTGACTGAATATGTTATTAGATTGCCTGAAGTTAGGGAATTTCTTTTGAAAGAAAATTTCACATCATTTTTAAATTTAAATGCTTTTGTTGTCCGTTCAACTAATTATTTTTAGGATTTTTATATAAATTTTACTTTGTCAATGCATCAAGATAGGGGACCAACATCGTAATGCTCTTCAATGAGTAACAGAAGCTGCAACATCAATATAGGAACCAGCATTTGGCTGACATCCAGGAACCTTTTTATGTGATTAGTGTCTTTGCTTTAAAGTGGCCCAGTCTATGAGGTTGAGGCTTACAACATTCATATGTTTTTGCCAGAAGTTTGCTATTTTAAATAGGGATTCATATACAGACCCAAAAATGTTTGGCCGCGGTTTGGCCTCGTTTTAGATGCGGTTTCGACGCGGACACGGTTTCCACGCGGTTTTGACGCGGTTTCCACGCGGTTTCGACTTGTTTTCCATTCTGTTTCGACTCTTTTTCTACGCAGTTTCGACGCGTTTTGGGCGCGGTTTGGACGCGTATCCGACGCGTTTTCGACGCGGTTCCAACTCGTTTTCTACGCTGTTTCGACGGGTTTCCGACGCGTTTTCTACGCTGTTTTGACACGTTTCCGACGCGGTTTTCTACGCTGTTTTGACACGTTTCCGACGCGGTTTCGACGCGTTTTTGATGCATTATCGACGCTGTTTTGACGGGTTTCCGATGCGTTTTCTACGCGGTTTTGGCGCATGGCACGCATTTTCGAAGCAGTTTTCAACTGGTTTTGACACGTTTTCGAAGCAGTTTTCTACGCGGTTTGGACACGTTTTCGACGCGGTTTCGACAATGTTTTGACGCGTTTTCGGCGCAGTTTTTTAACGTGGTTTCTACGCTGTTTTGACACGGTTTTTGACGCGGTTTGGACGCGTTTTCGATGTGGTTTCCACGCGTTTTGGACACGTTTTTGACGCGTTTTCGACGCGTTTTAGCTACAGTTTGACGTCGCTTAATTATGTTTTAATGTAATACCTGTAATTACACATTTATTTGACAGTATATCGATCAGTTTTAGGAGAATAGACTCTTTTAGGGTCTGATTTATGACATATCAATGAATTTGAGTTGAATAGTGATGTTTTTGCAGCTATTCCTTGCATTACGTTGAATTCAAGTGGAGTTCAAGCATTTAAAGTACGATTCATTGCATAATAGATTATTTCAACTGAATAAAAGTAATTGTGTTTGTATTCAATTAATTTTTATTGTATTTGAAAAGAATATTTGTAATTTGACTTTAATCTTGTCTATATGAAGGTTTTTTATTATAATTGATGAGTTTCCGACGCGTTTTCTACGCGGTTTTGGCGTGGTTTCCTCACTGTTTTGACACGTTTTCGACGCGGTTTCGATATGTTTCCGACGCGTTTCCGACGCATTTCCGATGCGTTTCCGACGCGGTTTTGCCACGTTTTTTGATGCGGTTTGGACGCGTTTTTGATGCGGACACGGTTTTGACGCGTTTTTGGTACGGTTTCCACGCTGTTTCGACGCGCTTTTGACGCTGTTTGGACGCGCTTTTGACGTGGTTCGGACGCGTTTCCGACACGGTTTCGACGCGCTTTTGGCGCGTTTCCACGCGGTTTCGACGGGTTTCCGACGCGTTTTCTACCCGGTTTTGGCGCATGGCATGCGTTTTCGAAGCAGTTTTCTACGCGGTTTTGACACGTTTTCGAAGCAGTTTTCTATGCGGTTTGGTCACGTTTTCGACGCAGTTTAGACAATGTTTTGACGCGTTTTCGGCGCAGTTTTTTTAACGTGGTTTCCACGCGGTTTCAACGCTTTTTCTACGCTGTTTTCACATGTTTTCGACGCGGTTTCTACGCTGTTTTGACACGTTTCCGTCGTTGTTTTGACACGTTTTTTGATGCGGTTTGGACTCATTTTCGATGCGGGCACAGTTTTGACGCGTTTTCGGTGCGGTTTCGACGCGGTTTCGACGCGTTTTCTATGCTGTTTTCGACGCGGTTTGGACACGGTTTGGACGCGGTTTCGACGCCCTTTTGGCGCGGTTTCCACGCGGTTTTGGCGCATGGCATGCAGTTTCAACGCTGTTTTGACACGTTTTCGACGCGGTTTTCTACGCTGTTTTGGCACGTTTCCGAAGCAGTTTTAACACGTTTTTGACGCGGTTTTGGCGCGGTTTCCACTCGTTTTTGATGCTGTTTTGATGCGTTTTCGGCGCGGTTTCGATACGTTCCGACGCATTTCCGACGCATTTCCAACGCATTTCCGACGTGTTTCCGACGCGTTTTCGACGTGTTTTCGACGCATTTTTGACTTTCCTGCGCTGTTTCGACTCGTTTTCAACGCGTTTTCTGCGCTGTTTTGATGCGTTTTCGACGCGGTTGCGAGTGGTTTTCGACGTTGCGCTGTTTTCACAAGTTTTCGACGCGTTCTCAACGCAGTTTCAACACGTTTTCCACCCGGTTTCGACGCAGTTTTGACGAAATATAAGATAAAAATAATCAAAATATTGTAAGTATCAAACAGACATGGCTAATTTGATCCTTTTGGATGAGGAATATTCATTTTTAATAAATGTTTTTGAAAAGTAATGTTTAATTACCAAAATGCCTCTGAGATCTCACAAACATTTCAAACTATCGAAGGACTAAGGTAACATGCAATGACTTTAGTGGCACACTGTGCTTTACTATATTAATGCAGCACAAAATTTTATTATTTTTTTAAAATTACTAAAATACCCCTCAGCTTCTCTCTCTCTCCTCCCCACCTCTCTCTCTCTCTCCTCCTGATCGCTGCATACGGGCAGCGCTGTGCAGCCACCGACGGGTCCGGTGGCTGCGCGGTATGTGCGACCCATCGGCGGCCGTCACTTGTGCGCGGGAATCGGGAGGAGAGAAAGAGGCGCCTCTCTCTCTTTTCCCGATAGATGCGCGGCCGCGCAACCCTCCAACGGCTGTGCGATGTCGCATGTGTGTGGGGATTTGGAGGAGAGAGAGAGGCGCCTCTCAATTTCTCTTCTTGATCACTGCGCACGGGCAACCATCGCACGACTCGCCAGTGGCCGGCTGCCGCGTGGCGTCGTTCACGCGGCGATCGGGAGGACAGAGAGGGGTGGGGAGGAGAGAGAGAGGTCGAGTGGTATTTTGGTAATTTTTAAAAAATTTAATTATAAAAAATGAGAAAATGATTCATTTGTTATGTTAATTTTTTAAAACTCAAGAACCCGATATTATAATTTTAATAATGTGGACATATGTGTTATTAAGTGTTAAACTCAAAAATTTGAGTGTAATTATCCCATAAATAGCATAACCTCTCCATTTGGGTTGATCTAAACTTAATTCGCATTTGAGTTGAACCAAAATTTATTAACTCTAACTTGATTGTAATTTCAAAGCTAATCACATTTAGATTTGACTGAGTTGAACCAACTGAGTTAAATTAGATTCGTCTTAAATTTGAATAAATAGCCTTTTTTTGAACCATGAGATATGAAGAGTTGGATCTAGTTGAGAAATTAGGTTATTTGAATATATTTTGTTTTGATTATCTTGAAAGTTATCTTCATTTAGATGAGTTGTTAAAATTATGATAATAATTTTACATTATTCTTTTCATAAGTTGTGATGATTATATATAAGTAAGGTCCTGTTTGGCGCGAGGATCAAATAACAATAATGACAATAACAATTAAGCCTTAATCCCATTAGGTGGGGTCGGCTACATGAATCATTTGTTTTAATTTGTATTCTATCAGTTATCAAATTCTTATTTAAGTCTAAATCACTAAGATCACTCTTTAAAGTTTTTTACTATGTTTTCTTTGATCTCCTTCTTTCTCTTTGTACATAGGCAAAATTTAATAACTCAATTTTTCTAACTAGAGCTTCAATCAGCCTACGATTTATATGTCCAAACTATTTAAGCTAACTTTCTCTAATTATTAGGGTTTAAATTAATCAAAAATAAAAATTCGCATAGTTTGATTTATAATAATTTGATAAGAATTGAATAAATTTAATATTTAATTATTTGTGAAATTTTATTTTATTGCATTGCTAATATTTTTTTCATATTTATGGTTGTAAATTTTGTTTATGCGTTTAAAATATCTTATTAGAGAAATTTATTTAGATATACACACGATTATATATTGCTGGAATTTTTCTATTTCGGATCTTAGCATTGTAACATCAGTTTGGGTATCAAATGATCTTGGATTTTGATGAAAACTAGTGGTGAGTTAGATCTTGAAGTTACCTACAATTTTTGTGAAGGCAAATTTTGATTAATTCTGAATACAAAGTATGATTTTGTTGTCATTAGTAAAATCTAACAGAAATTTGAATTTTTTGACCGAGTTTAGTTTATAGGGGATTTGGTGTACCAAATAAATTCGAATTGACATAAAAAATTTTATGCAGAGGACACATTGTACTACAATTTTTATATAGAAATCTTCTTTTAAAAAGTTCATTTTGGATGAGATTTTACTAGAGGAATTTAGCATAAAAATTTATATTTGAAAGAGCTTATCATCACATGTAGAATAAATAAAAATTTGTTATGTTAAATAATTGTTATTAAATATGAATTTGGAGATTATTAGATTATTTGATTGTTTATCATATTTATGTAATATTTTTATTAATTTAAATTAAAATAATTTTGAAGATATGATGATTATTTTTTTTAGTGATTACTGGATTATTATAGAAATTTAGTTCAAATAGGAGAGATAATTTAAAATTAAATTATTGAGGTTATGATGTAGAGGATGGATTGTGAAAGTTGGATAATATATAGTGCATGTAAATTATTATGAATTAATTGCTAGCTTTATTTATTTATTCAATGAAAAAATAAATATATAATATAATAATGTCTGTTTTTATCGATTGTGATACTTACGGGAGGACAAATATACAGATTTGTCGTCACATTGTATGTGCATATATTGACTTACGACTGTGACACTTACGGGAGGGCAAGTGTACGGACTTGTCATCACATTTAAAGATATAATATAATATTTAGGCAAGTGTGTAAGCTTGCTATGTGACTAAATTTATAATCAAATTTTTAAAGGCAATAATGGATTTAAAGTTAAATGTGATTTTTGTTGGATTGCGCATCTGCCTTAGTTCGAGTATATAATATTTAGCACGACGGTATCCATTGGCAATTTCCAACTGTCATGGGAGGTGACGATCCCCAAAGCAGATACGTCTCTGCTGTGGATACGTGTCCACTAGAGATCCTCACATGATATCTGGCGTGACGACGTCCATTGGATATGCTTACGGAGGACTATTCATGGGTAGTGACGATCCCCAAATGTGTAAAAGGCAGCTGAGGCGTAGTCATATTTTTATATTTATTCCGTTATCATGTTTATATTATAATTATTAAGTAAATTATGTTGTATTTATTTATATTTAGTATTCGTATTGTGCTAATTATCTATCATATATTTATACTGTTTAGTTGTTCATAAAAAACTCATGATATATATGCTCATTTATTTGAAAGTTCTCATATTATGAATTCTTGTTTGATACCTTTTGTTTTACAATTTATGTACGCATAATTATTATAGTCATTGCTATTATGTTATTTATTTATTTAATATTGCTTCATGAATGTTGCTGTGTATATATATAATAATTCTCTTAAATTTTAAAATAATAAATTTGTGATTATAAAATTTTATTAAATATTTTATTTGGCTCATAACTAGTTGATATTTTCTACTGTACTATTGGTAAACTTACGCCTTTTTTAGTAATATTTTTACAGGTTTAGCACAAGCATAAGAGGCATGAGTGAGAGACAATTAGAAGATTATTTTAGATTATTTGTGTTCAAGATTTTATATTTATTTATGATGTTATATAGTAATTGTATATTGAGGATAAATTTATATTAAGATATAGTAAAATTATTTGATGATAAAAAAAAAAATAATTACTTACATACTACATAATTTAGTTTTATTTTTATTTTTATTTATCTATTTTTAGTTAATTATGTTATGCACACTTAAAATATTATAAAATTTTATATACACACATTTTAACTTATTTTTATTATAATAAGTAATCATAATTTTTTAATAACCTAATTATAGTTAGATTACAAAAAATATGGGCCTTTCATCGTATTATTTTAAAGATATTTAAATATATTTTGAGTGAAAATTTTAAAATGTTAATATTTAGGTGGCAACAAAGGAAAGAGACATCCGCGATGTTAATTTTTTTCAAATAGATTTTGATTAAGTTTTAACTCAAATGTGTGTATGTAAGATTTTTGTAATGTTTTGAGTGTGCATAGTATAATTAATTAAGAATGAATGGGTAAGGTATAAATAAAATTAAATTGTGTGGCATGTAGGTAATTATCCCAAAAAAAATTTGGGTAACTATCAAGGTGAAAGTCGAGGTTATTACATATATTAATTTTTCATTCTATTCTTTCGTGTATATCCACACGTCCACCTTAGCACCTCATTACTGTAATATTTTTTTTATTTGTATGTTTCTTCTTTGTTGGCTTGCATTCAGCACAATATATCATCTCTCGTTTTACTACGGTTTTATAAAATTTATTCTTGATTCTGGATGGAATTTTCTATCGCACAACACACTTGAAGTATTTTTTTCATTTTACTCATCCTGTTTGAATTCTGCTAATAACGTCATTATCTATTTCACTATCATTTTATATGATTGATCCAAGGTATTTAAAATGTTCACTCTTCTTGACTATTTGATAACTAATTGTTATATTTTCAATATAAGTATTTTTTTTTATATATTCAGTTTTTGATTTATTGAGATGAAAATCTTTAGATTTTAGAGCATTCCTTCAAAATTCTAGTTTCGCTTTAGCTTCCTCTATATTATGATTGATTTGATAAGTTTTACTCTGACTGTCGACTGCCTAACCCAACCCTCTGCATTTCTCATCCGGATCTTGGGACCCAGCAATGGCGCGAGGACCAAAATTAAGACTAAAATGATATTAGTTTAAAAAATAATAATAGTTATATTAAATAAATTTTTTTAATTATTCTACACAAATTTAAATAAAAAAATATTATTTACTTTATATATTCAATAATTTTTAATAAAAATATCTACTTTATTTTATATTTTAGATTAAAATACTTACTATAAGTATTTTATTTTAAAATGTGAAATAAAATTAATATTTTTATTAAAAATTATTAAATATGTGAAGTAAAATAATATTTTTTTATATTCGAATTTGTGTAGAATAATTAAAAAAATTTATTTGTTGGTATTATCATTATTTTTTAAATTAGTATTATTTTAGTTTTGATTTTGATTCTCGCGACAGTAATATACAAATCGTGTTCTTAGTGCTCCTCCCGACAATTTAGTGGTAAAGCTGAATACTCATTTGGATTAAGTTTTTAACTTGTTAGCTTTCATGAATTTTGTAGCGCTTACAATGATGAAGAAAATCTAAGAAAATCTTCTTAGAGAAAGCATTGGGCCATTTTGGTCTTGTTTGGTTGTAGGAATTTGATAGGCCTTTTTGGGGAGTAGGTCAATTCTCATATTATTAAGTTCAAAAAACTAATCTCACAATGAAAAAATAATTGAAAGATCTACGTATATCATTTTTATAATTAAATTTTTTATTTATTTTACTTTTAAAATTAGATATTTATACTTGTCATTTCATATTTTGAATGTAAAATTATAACATAATTTCTTCCATCAAATTAAAAATGATTTAGCTATTCATTTTATTAAAAAAGATAAAAATTCAGTCATTCATTATTACGATATAGTGATACTTGTAATTATGCATTAAAATTATGTGATGATAAATGTAAATATTTAATTTTAATATTAAAATAACTACAAAATTTAATTTTAAGGTTGACTTATATGAATTTGTTGAAATAAATTCATATTGTGAATTTATTTTTTTGTTTTTTTGAAGTTACATTGTGAATATCACTGCACTGTAAAGTAACTTCTTTTCTCAGTCCATTGGAGAGAGCATTTTATTAGATATAAAAATGTTTCTGTGTATATAATTTAAAATTTCAAAATTCAAATATATTATTATATTAATTCAAAAATGTTTATAAAATTATTTTATCATAAATATTTTTTTAAATCTTGTCACACAGTCTCAATAATTATTCAATAAATTAATTAATCATAATTTAAAATTTTAATTACTAATTATTTATTAAATTAAATTATAATTTATTAAATAATTTAATGAATTTTAAATATAAATTTTGATTTTATTAATATTTTATTTAATATTTAGGACTATTGCATTTTTCTTTGAGAAAATTTTATCATTTTTTTAAGCTCCGAAGATTGTCTTTTATGGACATTTAATTGGGCTTGGGCTTTAGATAAATCCTGAAGTTTGGCGGATCCGGCCCTTTTAGCTTTAGTAGAGGACTAATTAAAGGGGAATTTGATAATTTATAAATAAATTTTAAAATTAATTTTTTCATGGTATTTTAAAATGAAAAAAAAATTGATAAAAATTTAAAAATGAAATTTACACACAACACACCATGTTATTTGAATATTCAATATTTTCATTTTTATTATGAATTTTTTTAGTATTATGCATCTCGTGTTCTATTTAAATCTCATGAGTATCTCTTTTCATAAATATTTATTAGTTCCCACTCATCTAATGTTTCAAAATAAAATAGTTCCCGCTAGTCTAGTCCTATATGTAATTAGATCTTCCTCAATTTCAAATTGATTAAATTGGTATTCTAATTTAAAATAATATGCAAATAGATTTTTTCATATTAAAAAAATTAATACAAACTTTTTTTTCTAACTACTAAATCATGTTAGATAATATGTTAATTTGAAATATTAGTTTACTAATTTTAAATTAAATAAATTAGTTTATTAATTAAAAAATATTATTTATTAGGTTTTTTTATTAATATTAATAAACTTATTTGTATGTTATCTCAAGTTAGAGGAATAATTTAGTTAATTTAAAAATTAGTGGGTTTAATTATACATATATTTAAATTAAAGGGAACAAATTTTGAGTTCATTCTTGGGTAAAAACGAGCTTAATGATTTCTCCATATTAATATACAGAATTAATTACTGAAAAATCATGTACTTAATCATTAATGACATTTTAGTTTATAAATTTTTAAAATTTAGGAAAAATTGCATTTAGGCTCCTGACATGAAAAGTGTGTTAAAATTTTTTAAAAATATTAATTAGAGTCTCGAAAATTATGAAAGCTTAGCAACTTTGATACCAATTAAAGTACAAGTGCTAAGTTTCTATTAGTATATTGTAAGATTATCTTATATATTAATTTTATGGCTTTTTATAATATAATTTTAAATTATTAATATTTATATTATTTTAATTTAAAATTTTTAATGTAAAGAAAATGAAAAATGGGTGAAATTTAATTTTAGTTTTTTTATTAAATTAAAAAAAAGGTAAAAATGAGGTCATAGCCCTTTAAAATATATAAATAATTAAAACTAATCAAATATGATAAAATTTTATATAAACGATTAAAAAAATCAATAAAAATAATGAGATTCTAATAAGGAGAACCAAACTGTAGCATTTTTACAGCTTTAATTATTCAAATTAAAAATTTTAAAATATTAAGACTAATTTGTAATATTCATCTAACCTTATGGACCCAGTTGCTATTTATCAAACTTGCTACAGTTTATCTAATATTACAGTGAGGTCCCTTCAGAGTTATTAGTATTAAATTTTTTATTTTACTTTTCATATTTGTTCAAATTCTAAAAAATATCATTTTTTTATATTCTCTCTCACTCTCTCTCCACTTGCTAACGTCCCCACTGCTATCATCTTTTGCAAGAGGAATAACCAAGAAAGAGAATGTGTGTCAGTAAAAGAAAGAGGGGCCCCTGTTTGCCTGCAGAAGTAGGCTAGAGAGAGTGAACCACCCCACTCTCTCATTGCCTACTGCGGGAGCAGCCTAGCAGTGGTGAGAGAGAGAGTAGGGATAAAATTAGAATTTGTCATTCTTCAGTATATCTCTTTTAAGTTCTATCGCTAAATTTTTTGAAATCTTTATTGTTATATGAATTTTTTTTCTAACTAGAGGAGATAGAGAAGAAAAATAAAGACGGAAGAGGAAGACTTGAAAGTCAAAGAGATAAGGAAAAAAGAGAGGGTTGACGGTAACATTGATGATGGTGAAAGTGAGAGGAGAGATTGAGACCACAGATACCAAATTAACATCAGAAATGATGGAAGGACCATATGATAATAAAATTTGAACTTCAGATATCTATAAGACATTTGTCCTAAATTATTCAAACTTTTCTTTAGTAGTCCAAGATTTTTCCTTGAAGAAGCCGACTCGTCTGACTTGAGATCTGCTCTCATTTATTCCTCATCCCTCTTCTCCTCCCAATACTAACCCTAATAGCCGGCGCAAATGCGACGATCCTTCTAGGCTGCGCTGCGCTCCGGCTCCCTGCCGATCTTCGCCGTTTTATTGCTTCTTGCTTCAGATCGGGAGGCCAAGGTAGAGGGAAACAGATGCCGTCGCACGCGGATCTGGACCGTCAGATCGAGTATCTCCGGGAATGCAAGTTCCTGTCGGAGGCAGAGGTGAAGGCTCTCTGCGAGCAGGCGAGGGCGATTCTGATGGAGGAGTGGAACGTCCAGCCGGTGAAGTGCCCCGTCACGGTCTGTGGGGATATTCACGGCCAGTTCCATGATCTGATCGAGCTCTTCCTTATTGGCGGAGAAGCACCCGATACGAATTACCTCTTCATGGGGGATTATGTAGGTTAGTTTCTGGAAATAGAGCGTCTTCTTTTCACAGTCTGTTTCTTTCCGTCGGATTTAGCACTCCTACTTCATGGATCTGCTTCTGTTATTTAATTGTAATATTTTTGCTATGGCTGCATAAGGGCGAAACGTGAGTGGTGCGACCCGATCGGGAATTATCGGATCAAAACAAGTGAAATGAAAAGAAACAGGGAAGAAAGAGAAGAAACAGGGGAGAAAAGAGAAGATAGAGAAGAATTTAGGGAATAGTACTGAGGGAAACACAGAAATTGAGGAGAAACATTATTCCATTGTCCCTTTCGTTCTTTACAGCACATACATTTATAGGCATTTAGTGAAATACATTCTCCAGCTATACAGTTGGCCACATCCATCAATAAGCTATGTAACACGCTACACATATCATGCAATGAATTGACAATATTAATGATCCCTTCAGCTGCATCAGTTCCTCCCCCTTTAAGACCCCTTGTCCTCTCAAATTGAGATTCAGAAACTGTGATTGAAAAGTTTCTGCGTAGCGAGACATGAAAAATAGGATGTATAACAGCATCATCTGGCAGTTGAAGTTTGTAGGCAATTGGCCCAACCCTTGCCATTTTAAATGTACTGTAGTACCTTGGTGATTGCTTATGGTTTTTTTCGCGTGCTACAGAGTCCTGTTTATAAGGTTGTAGTTTAACAAAAACCCAATCATCAACCTCAAATTGCCTTTCAGTTCTATGATTACCAGCCATCTGCTTCATTTTGTTTTGGGCTAACTCCAGATTCCTCTTTAGTAACCTCCTCAAAGCTTCTCTGCCAAATATATTTTTAATAATTGCATCTGAAACTACCTCTTCTATTGTATAAGGGATGGAGCGGGGGGGGGGGGGGGGGGGGGGGGGGGGGGGGGGGTACTTGACTATAGAGAACCTCATAGGGTGTCATTTTGGCAGAAGTGTGATAATTGGTATTGTACCACCATTCTGCAAGGGAAAGCCATTTTGCCTACTGTTTGGGCCTATCTGCAGTCATGTAACGCAAATCACTCTCTAAGCAATGGTTCACTACTTCTGTTGGCCATTGGATTGGGGATGATATGCTGTTGATATATTTTGAGAGATCCCTTGCAACTTCAAAGAGTCTTTCCAGAATTTGCTTAGAAATATAGGGTCTCGATCGCTTACTATACTCCCAGGCATACCTTGCAATTTGAAAACACTGTCAAGGAAAATCTGAGCAACATCACTTGTATCATATTTATTTCTTTGGCAGATTTCACAACTCTAATTACCTTCCTGGTTATTTTTCTAATTCCCTTTCAATAGAACACACTCTTTATCCTCTTCACTGTTGGTAAGATTCCTGAATGACCTCCTGAATGATCCGCATGCATTGCTTTCACTATATGAAATCTTATCTCATTGTTATTCCCTACTACTAGCTTCCCATCTCTTCTGAGTTGGTTATTATTCCAAGTATAAGGTTGCTGACTACTGTGTCGCAATTTATTTATAAGTTGTTGCAAATTACCTATTCCAAGATTCTTTTACTTGATTCAACAGATCAGTTGTTATGCATTGCATGAGAGTGTACACCTCTACATTTGCTCCTGAGGCCTTTTAAATAGAGCATCTGCAACTATATCGTCCTTACCCTTCCTGTAGCATATTGAGCAGTCATATCTTGCAAGTTTAAAAATCCACTTCTGTTGGGCTGGTGTAGAGATTCTTTGTTCCAACAAATTCTTAAGGCTTTCATGATCAATTTTGACTTTAAAGTGTGTCCCAATTAAGTATGGTCTCCATTTTTGCACTGCAGCCACTAATGCAAGCAGTTCCTTTTCATAAGTTGGCAGAGTTTGGGTCTTCCCCACCCCTTTGCGTTAATACAATGCCAATTCCACACCTAGAAGCATCTGTTTCGATTACAAATTCCTTGGAAAAGTCCAGCAATGCTAGAACTAGAATTGAACACATAGCATTTGTTAAAGCAACGAATGCCTTCTCTGCACCCAAACTCCAATTGAAACCTTCTTTCTTTAAAAGATATGTAAGAGGTCCACAGATTTCACCATAACCCTTCACAAACCTCCTATACTATCCTGTCAATCCTAGGAATCCTCTCAGCTTCTTCATTGATTTTGGTCTTGGTCATGATAGCATTGTTGCCACCTTATCAGAATCAGCCTCCACTCCCTCTGGTGTAATGACATGGTCCAAATAATGAGTTCTAGAGGACCCAAAACTGCATTTGCTCTCTTTTGCATGTAGATGATTATCTCTTAGAATTGAGAGTACAACGTCCAAGTGATCTAATTGCTCCCCCCATGTTGAACTATAAGGTAAGATATCATTGAAGAAAACCAAAACAGATTTCCTCAGATGTACCTTAAAAACTTCATTCATCAGAGCTTGAAATGTGGCTGGAGTATTTGTAAGGTCAAATGGCATTACAAGAAACTCATAGTGACTTTCATGTGTTCGAAATGCAGTTTTGGCCACATCTTTCTCTCTCATACGAATTTACTATGTAGTCGATACAATCACCATGTCCCATCTCTTTTCTTTACTAGAACAACTGGGGAGGAAATTGGGTTGGAGCTGTTTCTTATAATAGTCGCAGTCTACACTTCCTTTATAAGTCTATCAATTTCTGCTTTTTGAAGGTGAGGATACCTGTAGGGGCATACATTCACAGGTTTAGTTCCTTCTTTCAAGATGATTTTTTGATCATGGTATCTAACTGGGGGAAATCCAACTGATTTTGAAAATACATCTGCATAACGTGACAACGACATTCTTAAATCTAAAGAATAGCACCTACCAGGAGCAGTGGGTTGCAACTTGAGATTGTTGTCAATTGCTATATTCAATAACTTTGTTGAATGTAGTTGGACCTGCACAAAAACTGTAGAAGTTTGAATTATTTTATGCATTCGCTTCCCTTTCACTAGTTGAACAAAGTGTTTACAATAGCCTTTAAGCTTCACCCCTTTTCCATCCTTCTGGAAATCCCGCATGATTGGTCCTAGAGTGGAAAACCATTGGTCACCTACCTCAGCATCATAGCTCCCTAATGGCAGGACCACCATATCTGTAGTAAAATTAACTCCCATAATGATTTCTGGATAGCCTCTGGGTTTATAAAATTATGGGTACTCCCCGAATCAATAAGAAAATGAATAACTCTCTGATTCAACAATCTTTGGATTGTCATTATGTGGTAGAAAAGCCATCCAGTTAAAGCTTGTAGAGAAACTTGAGGTTGAATAGCCTTTGTTACTTCTTTAGTGGAATCCTCTTCATGACCATCCTCAATATCTCCCTGGAGATAATTCTTCTTTGTCTTCACTGGTTCCTGGAGTTTGTATATAGTACAATTATTGATTTCTGCACTTATGCTCATAAGTGTATTTTTCATCACTTATAACATAACCCTTTAGCTCTACTCTCATCCATATTGCTTTGAGTCAGTGCCTTTGTTGAAGCTTCCTTGTCAAATGGACCCCTATAAGGCACAATTGCACCCTTGCTGTTGGTTGCTAGGAGGGGAGGAATATTTGGAGCAGTAAGAAGAGGGGGGTAATTGAGAATAACTTGAAGGTGTTGGAGAGAATCACGGTCTCTGATTGGCTGCCCTCATAGCCATCTCTTGCAATCTTGCTAAATTAGCTGCTTTATGCAAGGTATGGGGCTTAAGGATTCTGATGGTGTATTGGAGATCGTCCCTTAACCTGGTCAGAAAGAAAGTGATAATCTGTTCCTCTGTCAATTTTAGCTGGCTACTGATTTCACCAAATTGGTTCAAGTTTTCTTGAAGTGAGCTTCCTTGTTTTAAAGAAATGAGATTAGCTAGTGAATCTCGAAATGCCTTCTCAGCAAGCCTTTCACTAATAGCTATTTTGTACTCCTCCCATTTTTGTTCCAAATCCAACTTCCTTATATAATTGCAATGTCAATGTAGAGCTCTTCCTACTAGATAGATTGAAACCTACCTCAGCTTACATTCTTCTAGTGTTTCATTAATCTTGAAGATCTACTCACAACGATAGATCCATCATCGAACATCTGAATCAGAGAACCTTGGAAATTCAACCTTAGCTTGCCATGTGGGGTACCGATATCTTTCATTGGATGATCCAGTTGCCGGATGTGACGATGTGACGAATTGCCTCTAGATTGGCTTGCTTGAACTTGAGACAATGTTCTTGAAAGATCCTGAATAGACTCTCTAATCATAATCTTCATCTCTTTACTAATAGTGCTCATTAAATCAGTCATGGATCTAGCCAAAATCTATTGCCGATCAGAAGTCTCTTTCAATGATTAACCGCGGAGGGATTCTTCCAACTTCTTGAGTTTTTGCACACGTGTCTCCATGGCTGAGAACCTCTGAGCTCTGATTCTCCATGACCTGATTCTTCCAATAATTGTTTTTTTTTTAATTTCAATATTTTTTGTATAATTTACATTTATTATTTATTTACTTATAATAATAAACAATAAATAATTTATTATAACAATAATTACTTTTCAAAATAAATGCAAATATTAAAATAAGCTTTCTATGATTTAGAATTTATAAATTATAAAACACAATGATTATATAATGCAGATAGATTAATTTAAGGTAACAATTTAATTTATTTATTTGATTTAATTTTTTAAAGTATCACATGTAAATCTTTGTATGCGAAAATCAATATTGAACAATTTAATCACTTCATAAGGAATGAAATATTCCCTCTCCAATTTAAATCTAGGAATTAAAATATCACTTTCTTTTAATTATAACCAAGTGGGCCCAGGTTTGGCTAAAAACTAAAGCTCAAGCCCAGATTGAGTGTTTAATGGGCTCAAGCTTAAAAGCCTGATATTAATTTATGAACATTTCTTTTTGTTTAGGCCCAAAGAGGTATCATTTCTCCATTAAACTTCTTAGTAAATGAATGGCTTCTATAGTAGATCTACCTGGCATAAAAC
>JAEMOT010003318.1:195496-253546 GCA_019297695.1 Apostasia ramifera | reverse complement strand
CTAAATTGTTATTATAAGCAAACTATAAGGACCTATCATTAATTTACTTTATAATTTATTTATTATTGACGTAGGATGTGGGGGTCCCAGGAAACACCAAAGAGAAAGAGAGTTCAGGGAGACGGCGGCGCGCAAAAAGGGGGTGAGTCTATTAATGAAAGCTCAAGGAGGGAATCAGTTCAGAGCATCCAGAGGAACACACAGAGGTTTAAGATGGTCCAGGGAGTAAATCCCCTACGTCCACCAGACGGTCAGCGAAGATATTTCACTAAAGGGAAAAAAAGTAGCCCTGAAGGCTTGTACAGTATTGTTTAGAAGAAAAGAAGAAAAAGAAGAAGGAGAGCTCCTCAGTTGGGGCCTCTC
The DNA here is from genome assembly GCA_019297695.1 of Apostasia ramifera. Classification (NCBI taxonomy): domain Eukaryota; kingdom Viridiplantae; phylum Streptophyta; class Magnoliopsida; order Asparagales; family Orchidaceae; genus Apostasia; species Apostasia ramifera. The sequence continues at coordinate 253,183 of JAEMOT010003318.1, read as the reverse complement.
TCTATAATGAAAGTTAGGCAATTTCTGTTCAAGTTGTTCTTCGATCCCTATGTTCCTTTTCGCTGGTGAACTATTCAGCGATATTTATAGCTGTTGGAGTGTGTAGCTTCACCCTAGTTTTCCGGAGAAAAGGTGATGGACGGGCTCTGAGTTCGCCCCGTTTGTCTGCCACCGGAGAGGCCTGCAGCCGCGAAAGGAGGACGATATCTTTTAATACTGGTACTTCTTCTGGGGATCCGTGATGGCTGGAGCATGCGGATCCTTGATTTGCGGGTCTGAAAAAAGGTGCCTTGTACGGGGAGCGGCGCGGTTAAGTGGAGCTGATTGTGACAGGCATTGTTCCGTAACCTCGTGCCCGATGTTATCAGGGGTGTCCTGGGATATCGGGAACGAGGTTAGGTTGAACCCTTGTGGCCGAGGTTTGACTTGATCAAAAGTCCTGCAAAGTCAGACACATGAGTCAGCAAATAAGTCAAGTAATGGAGGCCAGCTAGGCGCCACGTGTACGGTCAGGATGCAGCGCAGGAACCACGTGTTAACATCAGCCCCCCGCATTGTCAGGGCACGAATATTAATATGGGTCCTGGAATGCGAACTGTTGCGAGGGTGGATGCGCTGCCCAAGGCCTGCAAGGATAAGATGGGGGCGGCGCCAGCCGATTCGTATCCTTGTGCCTCCACTCTGAAGTTTTTCCCTGCAAGAGAGAAAAAATTATTAGAGAGAAGATGGCGGAGAAAGGAGAATGGACCGCCCTGGCGAGTATTTCAAAGAAGAAGAGAGCAGGCGGAGCTCCGGCTGGGGCTCCCCCTCCGAAAAAGAAGAGGCCAGAGGTGCTGCCTGAAGAGGTGCCGCGAAAGGAGGCGCCGACATACGCCAGGGCGACTTCTAGTGAAGAAGTGGGAGCCTCAGCAGCCCAGGTCGCCGGTGTCCTGGCGCAGGTGCTGGAGTCCGTGCAGGAGCCGGTGAGCACGGAGAATGTTGAGGTGGTTGTGGTTTCTGATTCTCCTGCCAGACTGCCTCAAAAGGCCAGGGAGCTGAAGGAGGTGGCCCTGGTGAGTGAGACGGCCACAGGGGAGAAGTTAGCGCCTGGGAAGGTTTTTCTCAAGGATGAAGAGGTTGAGCGACTCCTTCCTAAGTTTGGAGTTTCTGAAGGGGGTGTGAAGAAATCTCCCCTGCTGGTTCGTGGTCCTTCCTCCCTTGGTGTCCCAGTCCCTGCTCCCGAGAAGAGAAGGAAGCCCCTCCTCCTTTCTCTTCCTCCATTGAGCCCCCGAAGTGATGAGGAGAAAGAAGAGAAGGATAAGAAGGGTGAGCAGGAGGAAGGCACCAAGATGGAGGAGGTGGCTATGGGGAAGAAGGGGTAGTCCCTTCTCACTGCCTCTGTAAGCGCTCCTGCTATTGAAGGGCCAGGAGGCAAGATGGAGGAGGTGACTAAGGAGAAGGAAAAGGTCCTCCCAGCTGCTTCCAGCGCCACCTCCGGTACTGAAGGGTCTAGAGTGTGCTGGGAGACAGATTATTCGAGATAAGGAGGGAAGAGGAGAAGATTCTGGGGAACACCTCTAGGGTTCTAGAGGTGGTAAGATCTCTGAAGGGCATGAAGGAGGTGGAGGCCCGCTACCTTCAGAGAATAAAAGAGTTGGAGGGTGCTTTGTCTCAAGTTACAAAGCGCTCTCTGAGTGATCAAAAGGAGGAGCTAGGGAAATTGCACCAATTGGAGGATAAGTTGGCTTCCCTGGCCCTGGTCAATACGGAGTGGGCCAATAGAAGTGAGATTGCGAGGGGAGAATTTCATCGCAATCTGGCAGATGTGAATCAGGCCCACTCCGCCCACATCAAAGACCTCCAAAAAAGAATAAGGGAGTTGGATGATGAGAGGGAGGCTTTGAGAGAGAAAAGGAGGCGACTGAGGGAGGAGCTGGCCAAGGTCAGAGAGGCTTCGTCGGGGGCGAAGGAGGCAGTCATCGAAGTTCGCCGCCGGGAGGAGTTATTGAAGTCTGAGGTCCACTCCCTCCGGGCCTTAGTGGAAAATAGCTCTGGGTGGCGAGGACGACGTATGGAGGATCTGGAGGAAGCGGTGAGGAGGGCGGTGAAGATCGTCAGCGCCTCACCGGTGGGTCACCACGTGAAGAGCCAGGCCGCTTTTGAAGTTCTCCTACAGACATTGGTTGATGCAAGTATCTTGAACTAGGAGAACATCAGAAGCCCAGCGGTTCTTCCCTTCTATGGTCCTAAGGGACTAGACAGGTTCTTTGAAGTCGAGAGCCACTACCCAGAGGAGATTCCTCCACCAAGGTCCTATGCAGGTTGAGGGCATCAGCTAGCCCCCCCAGAGAAGTCCTGAAGAAGACCAGACCACTCCTCAAGAGGCCAGATGGTTGGGACGAACGCCCCCTCCCCAAGTCCGGTAGCAGGATCAGCCAGGGAGCCAGAAGTGATGAGTCTCCACCCCCAACCAGCTCCTCAGCCTTATAGGGAGATCATCTTCCTTTGCAGCACTTGAAGGATTTATTTCTCAAATAGATAACCTCAAGAAAAAATTCAGAGAAGAGGTAGTCTCAAAGAGGAGGGGTCCTTTGGCCAGGAGATCAGGGTTACCACTCCAGGTGTCCAAGTTCTGAAGCCTTGTATTTTTCTTTGTTCTTTTTCCTGTACTCATGAGAGAAACATGTGAGGATAAAGAAAAATAAATTTGTAACAAGTTTTATCATTAATGAAATGTATTTTTCTTTTCAAAAACTTGTCATGAATTCTTATTTTGTATGTCTTTTCTTTTGTGTTTGAAGCAGGTACCACGAAGTTTACGAAAAGAGAATATGAATTCATAAGTGAAAGTAAAAACCCAACAAATGAACTAAGAAAATTTCTAAGCAGAAAGATGAGATAGCTATCCTCGTGCACGATACTAGAATATCGGGCATAAGAAAAAGAATGACCATCCCTCGAACCCTCGTGCATGATAGCTAACTATCGTGGACGACATATGACGAAACGGGGAGAAGCGACGCTCTGATATCTGTGCGTCGCTTCGAGACCCGTGCACTGCTTCGATTCCTGGGATTGTCAGAGAGTACGAGCAGTCCGATGGCGCCCGCGCACTGATCAAGGAGATCAGACGTCAGAAGGTGAAAGGGCACAGCTGTTTTCCTTTAAAAGGGAGAACTTGCTCGAGGAGCAGCTGACACGCCTGTTCACCCTCAAACCCTAGAGAGAAAAAGGGAAAGAGAAAGGGAGAAACTTCCGTTCCGCCCTTAGTGAATGTTAACCATGGGAGGAGGAGAGATCGAGTGGGCTGAGTTAGCCGCTTAGTTCCACAAAGATTCCAGCTATCAGGAGTCTCTCCTGATGGAGCACGAGGTGCTCAACACCACCAGGGGTTTCAGAGGAAACTCCAACCTAACGATCATCCCCCTTTTCGCCGACCTTCGACCGAACCGTCCCCCCCAGGGGGCTGTTTGCATTTACCGTGCTCAAGTGGAGTACGGCTTGATGTTGCCGCCGCAATCGGAGTTTAGGGAGATCCTGAACTCCTTCCAGCTCATTCCCGCACAACTCTCCCCCAATGCCATTGCCTATGTGTATTCCTTCCTGAAGCTGTTGCAAGCTCAAGAAATACCGTGGACTCTGACGTTGTTCAGGAGTTTGTTCAGTTGGATGATGGTGCCAGGGTACGGGGGGTGTCTGGCCTTACGATCGAAGACGAGGAAGGCCATGTTCTCGGGAGCGAGTAGTTCTCACTCTGATTGGAGGGACTACTATTTTTTCGTTGGAGGTGATTTGGGGATCCCTTTGACCCCCGGGGTGTGCCCTCCTGAGTTCTCTGGTGACGTCAAGTGGGTGGTAGGGCAGGACACCCTAAGGAACTTGGAGAAGTTGAAGGGGCGGAGCTGGCCCCTAAAAGATTTTCTGAGGCATGTAAGGAATGATATATCCTTACATGCCAAGACGCTGGGATACAGCGTCTTGAAAGAAGTCACCCCCCCTCTGGTATAGTTATGATGAGGAGAGCCAAGAGGGGGCACCCTCCTGCCACCCAACTCAGCAAAGAGGCTGCTGGGGAGGGGGAAGGAGAAGAAATAAGGGTTCTAGAGCCAGTCTGCGGTCGTCGATGTGGTATCCTCTCCTGAGGATGCTGCAGACGACAAAAAGATATTGGCTGAGCTGGATTACACAGGAAAGGGTAAGGAACCTATGCCAGTCACCAAGCCCTAGGCAATCCCCAAGGGTAGTGCAAGGATTGTCATAAGGGGAAAGGAGGAAGGCAATAAGGCCGCCGCAGGCCAAGAGCAAGAGAAGGTGAAGGGACCCTGCCTTGAGTTGGTTCCCCAGGAGGTCTCTGGAGAAAAAAGAGGTTCTTCTGGGAATACAGAGCCTGAGCCCCCACAAAAGAAGGCAAGGAGTGGAGAGGAGGGGGGGTTTCGCTGCCAGGGAAGAGCATGACTGGCAGAGAAGTGTAGAGCCCTCCTATAGCGCAAACTTCGTCGGGTTCTTTGGGGACGAAGGTACAAGGATGGCGGTGAGGACGACCAGGGAAGATAGAAGATTGACCATCGTCATCGTGCCATCCGAAAACAAGGGTCGAGTCTACCGGGGAGAGGTAGGCTTGGCCCTTGGGAGCGATCTGGTGTCCAAGGATCTGGAGGAAAAGATGGAGCGCACCTCCACACCAGACCTGTACTCAGGATGCGCAAATAGAATAGCCACGGTAAGGATCCCTTTTCAAGTTTTCCTTAACCACTTTAATCGTGTGAGCTGACTTGTTTTCGCCGCAGGTTCTTACTCGCTTGCCGTTGGCTCTGAACAGGGCCCTGAGGACCGAGGAGCAGGTGCTGGAGCTAAGTTCTCAGCTTGCGGCGAAGTCTTCACAGCTTGGTGCCGTTGAAGAGGAAAAGGTCAAGTTGCTTGAGGAGAAGAATAGGCCGCAAGAGGAGAAGGCCAAGCTACAAGAGGAGCTTACAGTTCGCCAGTCTGCCCTGATTTCGGCAGAGGCCGACAACAAAGCCCTATAGAAAAAGCTTGTCGAAGCCGCCGAATGGCAGGAAGCCATTATCGCGGAGAAGTCCATGGCTGCCGTGGAGGCCTACAAGACGAGTTTACCCTATAGAAAATTAAGATTAGAAGGGATCAGGCGATCATAGGAGGGACTAGCTTCCACTTTAATTCAAGGGGGGAAGGTTATTGCCGCCAATCTTGAAGAAGTGGATCCTTTCCCTTGCATGGCTTCTGATCCCACTTACAAGGAGGAGGGTTTTGACCTGCCTGATGAACTTATCCATCGAGTATTTAGACTCTTGGATAGGGCCGACAGAGGGTAGCCCCTTCCTTTGTAAGAGTAGTTAATTTGTAATCTTCTCTTGTAATTTTTTGAAAATAATAATAGAAAGAGTTTGTCTTCCATACCTATTTTATTTTGATGTGTATGTAATGAACAGGTACCTTTGTATGAGATTGAGATATTCTGACTGGTTCCAAGAAAAACCGCCTTAATAAGATAGAGCCTTTGAATCATATAGAATAGCCCAAGCTCAATTTGGAACTTCCCGAAGTCCATATAGGTAGGGGATAATGATAATAGGAAGGATCCCGCATAGGAGGGGTTATCTGACCCAATGCCACAAGGACTTGAACGCCTGAAATATCAGGCACGATGTTTGTACTTGTGACAAGGGCTGACCTCGGGGACCCCCTTCAGTAGGGTTATAGATATTCCTTTGTAAACCTGCACAGAGAAAAAGTAATGATAATAGTGGAGATCCTGCCTAGGGGGAGTTATCTGACCCAATGCCAAAAGGACTTGAGCGTCTGAAATATCGTGTACGATGTTTGTACTTGAGGCAAGGGCTGACCCTCTTGGAATGGCATATCCTAGTGGGAAGCGAAGGCACCCTGCTTAGGGGGGACCTGTATCGTAAGTCGATATCAGAGACTGCCCTAAGGTTGCGAGCAGGCCTTCAGACCTTCCGCTGGCCAGATGGGCTTATGGAAGGATCCCAAATGTTTGTAGAAAATTCCGTCTGCCAGGCACAACTAGGATTGGTGATCACCGTATAGTGAAGGTTAGTTACTGCGGGATCATCACACGCGAGGTCCGGAACCTCGGGCACGATGGCCGAGACGAGTTTTGAGACCATACCTGAGCGAAGCTTAGGTCGATACGAATATCTCAGTATGTATTGACAAATGTAGGATTCATTTATAAGAACTCCGGAGTCTGAGAGATAACCTTTAGGATAGCATATAAAGAAATTCAAATGTTTGATGAATATCCCAGAACTTCTTGATTGAATCAGTGTAATAAATTTTCAAATGAATCTGTACAAAATGAATGACGTATAGGGAGTATCAAGATGAGCTGCCCTCAGTCTTTAGGCGTAAAATTTCTTTAGGTCGTCCCCACTCCAACTTTTGGGGATCTGAATGCCTTCAGAAGTCATAAGGTAGTACGCATTTGGTCCAGCAATCTCGCGCACGATGTAAGGACCTTCCCAATTTGGCTCAAGCTTGGAATTACCGCCGGCGAGAAGTCGCCGCTTGAGGACTAAATCTCTCTGATTGAAAGTTCTGGGGTTAACCTTCCGGTTGTAATATCGTTCTATTCGTCGCTTGTGCTCTAGACACTTCAGTGCGGCCAATTCTCTTTTTTGTTCTAAGAGATCCAGGTCAACCCTTCGTAAATCATCATTTCCATCCACCCATGTTTGTAAAGCCTCGGGTTCGAAGTTAGCTGCAGTTTCTGCTCTGGGGGAGAGGTGTTCCAGCTCAACTGGTATGACAGCATCCATCCCGAACGAGAGGGAGAAAGGGGACTCTTGAGTAACCTCGGAAGGAGCAGTATTGTAAGCCCAAAGAGCACCTGGTAATTCTTCCGGCCAGCGGGCTTTGGCGCCGTCTAGGCGTTTCTTTAGAATATTTAGGATGTTCTTATTAGCGGCCTCCGCCTGTCCGTTGGTATGAGGATGCCAAACAGAAGCGTACTTAAGGTTGATCTGGTGTTCTCCGCAGAAATCATGGATTCTCTGATTGGCGAATGGGGTGCCATTATCTGTGATGATCACCATTGGTATGCCATACCTGCAAACAATGTTGGCCCAAAGGAAACTTTCGACATTTTGGGCAGTGGGTTGAGTAAGCGGCTTAGCTTCAATCCACTTTGTAAAGTAGTCTACTGCAACTAGTATCCATTTGTAGTTCTTCATGGCCGTAGGCATTGGACCTAGGAAATCCAGCCCCCAAATGGCGAAGGGCCAAGATGAATTAATAGGTTTGAGATAACCTGCAGGCTGCCTTTGCATGTCGGCATGGTATTAGCATTGAGAATACTTTTCTACAAACACTTGAGCGTCCTTGTGAATATTGGGCCAGAAGAATCCTTGGCGTAGGATTTGCATAACTAGGCTTCTGCCACGGGCATGTGTTCTGCATTCTTCTCGGTGTACCGCTTTCATAACCTTTAGGGCCTCTTCTGATCTTAAACACTTGGTGAGGGGCTTGGCATAGAATCTCCTGTAGAGCTCCCCGTCGACGAGGGTGTACTTGGCGCAAACAAGTTTTAGCTTCTGCGCCTCTTGTCTGTTGTCTGGCTGAGTCCCATTTTTCAAGTAATCTAGGATTCTGTCCATCCAGCAGGGTGGTTGCTCTTCAGAAGAAACTTCAGTGCATTCGAAACTGGGCCTTTCAAACACCTGGGTTCGACGGAGGTCGGGGAGCCCCTCCTTCGCAAGCCAGTCCGCCACTTGGTTCTCTTCCCCGAGGTATGTGTGTCAAGGAGAAATCTTCGAATTGGGAAATCAGGGATCTGGCCAACTGCAGGTATTTCTTCAAAACCTCATCCTTCGCTTCAAATAGGCGGTTCACCTGATTGACGACTAACTGGGAATCGCTGAACACTTGTATGCGCTTCACGGCCATGCTAAGAGCGAAATTAAGTCCTGCAATGAGGGCTTCATACTCTGCCTGGTTGTTTGGTGCCTTGAACTGAAGTGTCACAGCCTGATGAAGTGTAGCCCCCATTGGGCTGGTTAAGAGGATTCCAGCCCCCTGGGATTGTGATCCGGACGCACCGTCAACATGGAGGGACCAGAGATTTGCTAGGGTAGGATACTGACTCTCGGTGTCTAGAAGCATGTGACTGGTATAGAAGATAGGATATTGTACTCCCTTCTCACTGTCTAGGAGGACCGCTGAGACTGCAGTGTCAGACACTCCCAAATAAAGAGATAGGACTGTACCTTCCTTCGGCGCTACTAGAATCGGAGCCGAGGTAAGATATTTTTTCAGCTCCGTAAAGGTTGCTTCGCACTCGTCGGTCCATTGACCTTTCTTGTTGTTGCGTAGACATCGAAAGAATGGAGAACATCGGTCACCAGCTTTTGAGATAAATCTGCCCAAACTGTTGATCTGCCCTGCTAGCTTCTGGATCTTTTTGGCTTTTTTGGGAAGGGCATGCTTAGGATGGCCGATATTTTGTCAGGATTGGCCTCTATCCCTCTGGAAGAGACTAGGTATCCCAGGAATTTTCCCGAAGCCGCGCCGAAAGTACATTTAGCAGGGTTAAGCTTGAGGTTGTACCTTCGGAGGGTATCGAGCGTCTCCCTGAGATCACCGAGGTGCTCCATCAAGATTTTGCTTTTGACCAGGATATCGTCTATGTAAGCCTCAAGATTCCTCCCCCTTTGGCCTTTAAAGACGGCATCGATCATACGCTGATAAGTAGCACCGGCATTTTTGAGGCCAAAGGGCATAACTTTGTAGCGGTAAGTGCCGTAGTCAGTAATGAAAGCTGTTTTCTCCTCATCTTCCTTGGCCATCCAGATCTGATGATACCCAGAGAAAGCATCTAGGAAACTCATAACCTCGTACCCGACGGTACGGTCCACCATCGTATCGATACTGAGAAGAGGATAAGTATCTTTAGGGCAGGCCTGATTCAATGTTCTGAAGTCTACGCACATTCTTCACTTCCCATTGGCCTTCTTTACCATAACGACGTTGGTTAGCCATTGGGGGTACTGGACCTCCCTGATGTAACCGGCCCCGAGTAACTTGTTGATCTCTTCCTTGATGGCGTCCTGCCTCTCCCAGGCCATTATTCTTTTCTTTTGTGCAATGGGGGAGACGGCTTGGGATACATTCAAGTGGTGTTTGCAGACAGCCTTGTCCATGCCTGTAACATCTTCAAGAGACCATGCAAAGACATCGATATACTCGAAAAGCAAGGCGGTAACTTCCGCCTGCTGCTTCTCATTCAGATAAGATGAAACATTTATAATTTTGGAAGAGTCTTCACCCCCTAAGGCTACATTGATGACCCCTTCCTGCGGTATGACCGGTTGGGATTCTCTGGGATTCATTTGATTGACTACAAGCTGCGCCGCTATTTGAAAACAATGGGTAGCTTGCCTAGCGTCTCCTCTGATGGTGATAACGCCGCTGGAGGTTGGAAACTTTGCGCACAGGTGGGGCGTGGAAATCGTCATCCCGAAGGAGTTTAGAGTTGTCCTCCCTAGAATGGCGTTGTAACCCGATTTAGCCCTGATGTCTGCGAAGTTGACCATGCTCATAGCGTGGCTGTTGTCATCGCCAAAGGAGACGGGTAGAGTGATGAATCCCAGAGGTTGGACCCTTTCACCGGAAAAACCGAGCAAGGTGGTCCCAGCGCGGAGGAGGTTCGCCTCTTTGAGTCCCATCTGGAGAAAGGCGGACTCAAACAAGATATCGGCGGCGCTTCCAGAGTCGAGGAGCACCCGTCGGACATCGAAATCGGCGATGCAGGCAACGACCACTATCGGGTCGTTATGTAGATTGCCCTCGTGGGGGAGGTCTTTGCTGCAGAAAGTAAGGGGGATAGATGAGGCGTGTTGCTCAGAGATACCGCCGAATTCAACTGCATGGCGGCGAGCGGTTGGGTCAATGCTAAAGATAGCATTGATCGTCCTGGTGGCCGGAGGGTAAGGTCGCCCTGGCAGGGGCTTCAGTAACCTCGAGGGCCTTCCCTTTCTGGGCTGTAGTGAAAGTTGGCGCCATCTGCATGAATTCTTCGCGCTTGCCCTGACTCATCAGCTTCTCGAGCAGGGTTCTAAGACCTCGGCACTTGTGAAGCATGTGCCCATAGTTCCCATGGAACTCACAATAGTCGTTGGGATCCACTCCGGGCGGCGGCGCTGGCCTGGGTCCGGCAGGTCGGATCCAGCCCTGCTTGACGGCTGCCGCATAGACCTCGGGGAGTGGCTGAGAGAGAAAAAGCTTCGGAGGCTGGGTGTGTCGAGGCCTTCCCTCCTCTCGATCATGAGGCCTGGCCACACACATCCTCGCGGCCAGGGGTTCAGCACCCCGATGCTTCCTCTTGCTCCTCTCCTGTTTAACCCTGGAAGCGCCTGTGGGAGAGGATTCGACATTTTCTAGAAGCATGAATTGACTGGCCCTGGCCACCAGCTCTGGATAACTTCGAGGTTTGGCCAACTGTAGGGATTTTTGGACAGATCCCCTACCTTGAGTCCTCTCCGAAAATTGTGCATGGCCACCGCAGGCTCTACATCTTCAGCTTCTGCTGCAGCGGCGAAGAAGCAGTTGGTGTAGTCCCGGAGACTTTCTCTCTCGCCCTGCTTAATGTTGGCGAGCACCATGTCAGAGACGACCATTCGGGTCCGGCCGATGAAACGAGTGATCAGCTCCCATTTCAGATGTTCGTAAGAAGAGATGTGACCCCTGGGCAGTTTGATGAACCAGCTGAATGTTGCCCCCTTCAGAGTGTTAGCCAGGAGGAGGCACCTCGTGGCTTCGTCCGGCTGGCGGTAGCGGACTGCGGCCTCAAACCCCTGCACATGCTCACGGGGATCTGTCACGCCCTTGTAGACCTCCAGCCTGGGCGGCCGGAAGTCCTCTGGTATCAGGGCCAAACGGATGGCGTCGAAAAAAGGAGCATTTTCGTCCATCGGCCCAAAGAAAGGGTGAGGCCCATGATGAGGGGCCTGAGCGCCTGGAAAGAGGGGGTCTCTTCCTGCGAGGAAAGGAGGAAAAGCGGGTGGAAGGAAAGCTGGTGGAAGGAAAACGGGTTGTGGTAGTGGACAAGGTGGAAGCGAGTTTTGGCGAGCCTTCTGGAGGCGGAAAGGACGTCTGGGTGGTCTGGACGAACCAGAAGACTGATCGGAGTGTGCTGCGACCGGAGGTGCTGGTGCAGGAATTCCAGCGGGCGGAGGAAGAGGAGCTAGGGCCGCCGCGAATGGTGGAAGTAACTCTAGGGCCGCCGCGACCGGTGGAGGGGGAACAGGAACCGCCGCAACCGGCGGGAGAGGAACAGGAGCTGCCGCGATCGGCGGGAGAGGAAGCACGGCACATACCGGTTGAGTCTGTCTGAGGATTACAGCCTGCTGGGCTGTGAGGCCGGTGACCATGTCAGTGAGATTCGCGAGCATCCCCTGGAGCTCTGAGACACGGGTGCCCCTAGAGGAAGAAGCAAATTCGACGTGACGCCGGAAAGTTGAAGCTGAAGTTCTGTCGTTCGGTGCTCGAACAGAGGGTTCTCTTGCGTGCATACTGCGAGCAGCGAAGTTGGTTTTGCGCGTTCTGGCCACCATCTTCCCGGGTCTCAATGAAAGCACCAGAAGATGTTGACGTAGGATGTGGGGGTCCCAGGAAACACCAAAGAGAAAGAGAGTTCAGGGAGACGACGGCGCGCAAAAAGGGGGTAAGCCGGTTAATGAAAGCTCAAGGAGGGAATCAGTTCAGAGCATCCAGAAGAACACACAGAAGTTTAAGGTGGTTCAGGGAGTAAATCCCCTATGTCCACCAGACGGTCAGCGAAGATATTTCACTAAAGGGAAAAAAAGTAGCCCTGAAGGCTTGTACAGTGTTGTTTAGAAGAAAAGAAGAAGAAGGAGAGCTCCTCAGTTGGGGCCTCTCTCTACAATGAAAGTTAGGCAATTTCTGTTCAAGTTGTTCTTCGATCCCTCTGTTCCTTTTTGCTGGTGAACTGTTCAGCGGTATTTGTAGCTGTTGGAGTGTGTAGCTTCACCCTGGTTTTCCGGAGAAAAGATGATGGACGGGCTCTGGGTTCGCACCGTTTGTCTGCCACCGGAGAGGCCTGCAACCGCGAAAGGAGGACGATATCTTTTAATACTGGTACTTCTTCTGGGGATCCGTGATGGCTGGAGCATGCAGATTCTTGATTTGTGGGTCTAGAAAAAAATGCCTTATACGGGGAGCGGCGCGGTTAGGTGGAGCTTATTGTGACAGGCGTTGTTCCGTAACCTCGTGCCCGATGTTATCAGGAGTGTCCTGGGATATCAGGAACGAGGTTAGGTTGAACCCTCGTAGCCGAGGTTTGACCTGGTCAAAAGTCCAGCAAAGTCAGATACATGAGTCAGCAAATAAGTCAAGTAATGGAGGCCAGCTAGGCGCCACGTGTACGGTCAGGATGCATCGCAGAAACCACGTGTTAACATTTATATACTATAATTGCATATTATTTTTATAAAGAAAATGTAAGATGTAGTAATTAGAATGTGTTGGGCAAGCCAATAAATATGCTTGACCCATATACAAAATTACTCGATGAAAATTGCTTGTTCTTTAAAATAATTGTCAATTCATTTGGGGAATTCGATCTAGCTCGATTAAAGTTCAAAAGATTCAAGGCACGGTCTAAGCTCAAATAGATCTAAAAATTAGTGAACCCGAGACTGAGGCATGTTTTACTCGACTCAGACTCAAAACTCAGAAATCATACAACAACAACAACAACCACCACCAAGCCATAATCCACTAGGTGGGGTCGGCTACATGAATCCTTTATTTCCATTGCGCTCTATCAATTACCAAATTCTTATCTAAGTCTAAGTAACTAAGATCACTCCTTAAAGTTTCTTGTCATGTCTTCTTTGGTCTCCCTCTTCCTCTTTGTACATGGACAAAATTCAATAATTAAATTTTTTTAACTGGAGCTTCAATCGGCCTACGATTTAGATATCCAAACCATCCAAGCCGACTTTCTCTAAGTTTATTCTCAAAACTCAGAAATCATAATGCTCCAAATTATACACCAAATAAAGAAAGGATCTTGCCCTTCTTCTTCTTCTGTTCTTTTTCTTATTCTTCTCTCTGCTTCGCTCTCTTGTTCATTGCAAGAAAGTTATGAAGGGGTTCAACGGCGCCAGGCTGATTCTCCTTCAGCCCACCCTCCCCAGGCAGGCTGCCGGCGCCAACAGCGCGCCGCCGGCCGCCTCCCTCGCGGTGGCGTTCGGTTCCCACCACCGCCTCTGCCTCATTGCCTTCGTCTCCTTCTTCACCTTCGCCTCCCTCCTCGCCCTCCTCACCATCGCCGGCCGGCAGCCCCCTCTTCGCTCCGCCTTCCTCCCCGCCTCCCCCGCCGCAGCCGCCGCCCCCAGCGGCTTGCACCCCAACATCTTTGACGCGCTGGTCCACTACGCGGCGCTCTCCGCCGCCCCCGGACGGATGAGCGACGGCGACCTCCGGTCCATCGCTGGTGTTCTCCGCCGCCGCGCCCCGTGCAAGCTCCTCTGCTTCGGCCTCGGCCCGGAGAGCCTCCTCTGGCGGGCGCTCAACCACGGCGGCCGCACTGTCTTCGTCGACGAAAGCCAGTACTACATCGCGCACTACGAGGAGCGGCACCCGGGGCTCGAGGGCTACGACGTGGCGTACACCACCAAGGTCAGCGATCTCCAGGAGCTGCTCGCCGGAGCTCGGGATGCCGTCGCCGGAGACTGCCGGCCGGTGCAAAACCTCCTCTTCTCCGACTGCCGCCTCGGGATCAACGACTTGCCCAACCACCTCTACGACGTCGCTTGGGACGTCATCCTCGTCGACGGGCCCCGGGGGTACTCGCCGACGAGCCCAGGCCGGATGTCTGCGATCTTCACGGCTGCGGTGCTGGCGCGGTCGACCGGAGCCGGGCCGACAGACGTTCTCGTCCACGATTACGACCGGGAGGCCGAGAGGATCTGCAGCGAGGAGTTCCTCTGTGGGGAGAACCTCGTCGCCGCCGGCGGAAAGCTCGCTCATTTCGTCATTCGCGGCGGCGCCTCAGCCCGGAAGGACGACTTCTGCTTCAATCGCACCGCCACCTCCTCGTCATCGTCGTCGTCGGCGGCGGCTGCGGCGGCGATGTAGATATTGGTAAAGTTAGTTAAAAGTGCGGGAGTTTTGTGAAAATAAGCAAAATTACAAAATGAAGCAGATCTTATTATTTTTTTCAACCACGATTTTAAATGATATGATAAAGGTAAGATTTTATTCAGTATTAAAAAAAGATATCAATTTCTAAAAAAGAAAATCTTTATGTCGTTATGACGTGTCACATCGCGTTTGCCCTATGTGCACGTGGCAGCCTGTGAGCAGACCGCGGAGCAACAGTCTAAATGGTGCAGATCATCTGGTTAAGAATTACCGACAGGTAAAATTAAGCGATGATTTTTTAAATATAACCATTTTTAACTAATTAATTAACAATATAATCATAATTAAAAAATTAACAAATAAAACATAATTTGAACGAAATTAACTGCCGGCATTAAATTAAGAAGTCCGGTGCCCCGGTCGATTTCTACTAAGAAAGAAGTCGCCCGACAGACGACTCTATCGGGTGATTTCTCTTTTTTTTTTTCAAAATTTTACATTTTTATTCTAAAGTTTTAATGATTTATAAAAATATTTATACTTAAAAATTTAATTTAAAGATTAATATTAAATTTTATTATAATATTTATATATAAATACTTATTAAATTTTTCTATTTTTTATTTTATAATTTTTTTTTATGTAAAAATAATTTAAGTGATAGCAATAAGGGATTATTTTAAATTAAGTTAACATTATATAATTTTAATTATAAATTTTTATTAATTATTTAAAATTTTAATTATAATATTATTTTTATAATCATATTATTAATTTTTCGTAATTATATACTATTCTAAAATAAATTTACTTACAAATAATTTAAATTTTTATTAAATATTTAAAATTTTTCATAAATCACCGCATTTTCAAGTCCATAAACCTATTCTCCCGCCCATTCTCAAATGGACCGCATTTTTAGAGACTTCTGTTAAATATTTTTTTTATTTATAAGTATTTTAACTGAATTAGGATAAAAATTTTCATTAATTTAGAAACTTAAAATTTATAATTAAATTTTAAAAATAATATGTATATGTAATAATAAATTTAGAGTTAATTTTTCACATATTATTTCCCAAATTGCTATCACATAAACTATTCACTTAAAAAATATTATAAAATAAAAAAATGAAAAAAATTTATAAGTATTTATATGTAAATATTATAATAAAATTTAATATTAACTTTTAAGTTAAATTTTCAAGTATAAATATTTTTATAAATTATTAAAATTTTAACTAGTTAATATTCCATCATATTAAATAAAATTATTTAGGATCTGTTTGTTTGTAAAATTAAATTTAATAAGATTAAAATTAAACTTAGATAGAGATATTTTTTTATTAAAAATTGTGAATAATGTGAAATAAAATTAGTTATTATATTGAGATATGTGAGGGATGTGATATAAAGTTAGTTATCATGTTGGGATGTGTGAGGGATGTGATATAAATTAGTTATTATTTTAGTAATGTGTGTAGGATGTGAAATAAAATTAATTTTTAATATTAAATTTTATGTGTGATGTGATATATTAGGTTAAAATTAAACCAAATTAATTTTTAACTTGGAGACAAACGGGGCTTTAAGAATAATAAATGATTATGAAAAATTAATAATATAATTATAAAAATAATACTATAATTAATATTAACAAGGAATGAGTAACATAAAAATAAACTGAGAATAAAATTGAGGCCAAATTTTTGAAAAAAAAAAAAATTAAAAAAGAGAAATTGTCACTTCTTCCTTAATAGAAATCGCCCAGCGCACAGGCGACTTCTGTGTCCGCCGGGCGACTTCTTAATTTAATGATGACAGTTAACACCGTCCGAAAGATGCTCTCTTTGTTATTTTTTTTTAATTATGCTTATATTATTAATTAATTAATTAAAAATACTTATATTTAAAAAATCATCAATTAATGCTGGTTTGCTGAGATTAGAAGATAATTTCAAATTGACCTATAAGTTTTTAAATATTTCATTTAGCTCATTTCCTGTTGATTATGTTTTGACATAGGTCCCTAAAATTTTGACTAATGTTCACATAATCCTTTTTAAGTAGTCTTCATTATAAAACTCGTCTGTGAGGGTAATAGCATATCACCATCTTAGTATCTCTTCTGAGATTTGTCAACGTAGAAATTTTCTCCTTTGACTTGTCAGTATTAGATTTGCTCAGAGGTACTCTTTATCCCCTCCCACTCTTTTTAAAACTTAAGGATCCTCGTTAAAATTTGTTCCACGACTATCTATAGAGGCTAACAAGAGTCATCCGCTAACAGCTACAGAGGCCAGGAAGAATAGCTTTGATATCGTACGTACATATTATCCATTTTAACTCAATAGATCTCATGATTTTAAAACTTCTTTTCGAGATTCAAAACATACTGACATGCATATCCAGCATATCTTCATGCTTTGCTAACGTGAAATTCACCGAAAGGCATCGCCGCATCAAGCTCTTAACATCGAATTTTCTACGTAACAAAATAAGGACTGATCTATTAATATAAATGATGGTTACTAAATAAATTAATGTTTAATGAGTTGGTGAATGATTCAATTCATTAGGTGATGAAAGCGATATTGTGGAGTGATCAAAAAGAGTGAGGGTGGCGTAGATGATGCAATGAAAGCAAAGCATCAACCTCTGTGCATGCATGTTATGAAAGCAAAGCAATCACTTTATTTTTCTTTATGCATTTATTAACTGAAATCATTTAAATAAGCCCATGCAAAATATTTAACATAATTTCAAAAACTTCATCGAAAACATTGACCTATTTCAGAACCCAAATATTAAAAAATTCATAAACCTACGTGATGTAATTTACTCATGTTTATACGTCTGACCTCACCGAAACAACGAGTATTAGTATTGTACTGTTTTTCCAATTAATGAGCATAACTTTGCTTATACTTCGTGATGACCGTTAATTCTCTTGAGAACTTCTCAAGAAATTTAAAAGAAGGAAAGCCTTTAGGTCATAATATGTGTTTGTTGTGATGAAAGCATTCGTGAATACGAAAAACAAGCAATTAAAATGTAATATCCCTGAAAGAGTATAAGAGAAGAATACAAAGATTTAAATAGAAACACTAGTGAAAAAACCACAAAGAGCGCATCAAATTCTTTACTAACTGCAAAGAAAATACAATAGAAATCAATGATAAAAAAACAAATTCATCAATAATAAGTTCAAAACATGAAGTTGAACAAAGATCTAATTGGGATAAACTGTTACAATGAATTAAATGCAGGGCATCACCAAATGTACCAAAGAACATATGTTTGTCTCTCAAATAATGCAAGAGAGATGTATTAGCACAGTAGGAGACTACTTGGTCATAATGCAAAGCAAGTAGAATAGTGCAGTTTTTAAGGAGCAAATCTACAATGCAAAGTTTGTGGTAACCTTACCAACCAGATGCTCCCCATAGACAACTCTCTCATATTTTACGACCCCACCCACCTTCTCCTTGCAGGAGTCCAGCGGCTCAGCAGCTGTATCAAAGTTTTGCTGACAAGCAAAAAAGAACAGTGTGCTTCAGGAGAAAGAAGCAGGCTAGCAATAATGCAGGTTCATGGCAGATTTAACCTGCCTCATACCAGTTTCATACCCATTTTATACCAACTTCAGGATTTAATCATAAAACCCACCAGTTACCCATTCTGCATTTGCAGAATAGGCGGAATTGCCTATCTTGGAGAAATTATTGGGTTCGGGTTACGTAAAGCATGGCCACATATTGCGCAACTCAGTCCGCATGCGGGACCCAACAAAAGACAAAAAAGGAAATGGAGGACAAAGAAACAGTTTTACTATTACATATAATGCTATGTATAAAACAAAAAGTGCTATGTACAAGCATTTATTTTTGTTATGCATACACATGATACTGCTATGTGTAAACTACAAAGTGCTTGTACAAGCATGATAGTGCTATACATAACTAATGTTAATTATAAAGATAAAATTCCTAATTACAAGTTTTGATAAAGATCCGATACATATAAGCATGATAATGCTATAGATAAGAATATAGTGCTATGTATAGGAATACAAAGCTATGTATAAGTAAGATAAAGCTTCTATTTAGCACTTTTTTGTCTTATACGTAGGAAAAAAAATACTTAGCATTTCTGCCATTATACGTAGGAATATACATGGCAATAATGTCGCTATCTTAGAAAGCAGAGTCAACTCAAAATAATGCCACTACTTTAGAGTTGACGCCGCTTCTCTCCTCCATTTCTCTTTTCACCTTCTACACCTGCGCCGATGCATGAAATACCCATGCATTTTATTATCGAACCCTATAACTTTTCCATAGCTTAACCTCTCTCTCACCCTAAGAATGAATACATATATGACATAAATAAATTAGAATATACTAAGAATCACTATGTATAATGCAAATATGACAAAGTTCATTAATGAAAAATGCTCAACAATAGAAAAGTCAAATTAGAAAGAAATCATAATAAATTTGGAGAAATGGGCATAAAACTAATGCCCATATGTATCCCATCAAGGATAGGTCGAGGTGGGTTAAACATGTTTGCGCACAAATTTCCATCCCAAATAACAAGGATGAGTGAGAGAACAAACCTCATAGAAGAACACAATAGAAACCCGATACTTGGGATTGTTGTTGACTACTCTGTGTACAGTTGGCTTATATATTCCATTGGACCAAATCTAGAAAGTATGTACTTTGATTGTCATCAGCAATTGGCAAATTCATGGTTTTCCAAAAAGAATAGGAATTTTCCACTTAGAAATTATACCTTGAGCATGTCGCCGATGTTGCAGACAAAGGTACCAGGAACTGGGACAGCATATATCCATTCAACCGCTTGATTCTTGACCTGCAAATCAGGCCATCTAAGAATGAGAAAAATAATATTACAATGACAATATAAAGACTGAAGATCATTCAAAAGATTAATAAGTGTGGTTTTACGAAATTTTAACAAGACAAATTGTTAGATGCCTGCATCCATCAGTAGAGTTCTTGAAAGTAAGCAACATAGAAAAAACTTGGTTTTTCTTTAAAGATTTTAAATCAAATCAACAGAAGAACCAAGAATAAATAGGAGCAACAGAAGCTAAAATGAGAGAATAAAAAATCAGAAATGAAGATGGACAATAACTGATTCATGATCTCATTAGTAGATACTTCTAGCAACAAATTAAGTATGAAGAACTCATAAAGCCTAGTTAGCAAATCTCCTGAGTGTAGTAATGCCTCTTGTTTGGCGGGTCCCCCATGAGGACCAATAGCACAAACTCTGAGGCTCCTATAGGCACAACGACAACAACTAAGCCTTTTATCCCACTTGGTGGGGTGAGCTATATGAATATTTCGTTTTCATTGCACTTTATCAAATAACTCTTTATTTAACTCCAAGAATATAAGATCGTTCTTTATATATAGTTTTTTGTTGTCGTTTTTGGACTTCCACTTCCTTTTTTTAAATGGGAAATATCCAATAGCCCAACTCTCCTTATCCGAGCTTTTATCAGCCTACAATAAGCATAAGCACCATAAATAGTTTTCATATTGTTGCCATCTCTGGAATAAGCCAAAAAATTGGTGGTTTTTTAAGGGAGAAGGAAAAAAGAGAAGAAGAAATAGCGAAAGAAGAATCAAACCAAGGTGATTTTACTTCTATTATCACAACCAATTAGCAAGATTTACTCATTGCTAACCCATATGGGAAGATTCCTTCTCCATTTCTCAATTGGGTGAGATTAAACCACAACTTCTTCCTCTTGTTATAAACTTACTAGTAGTGCAATATACTACATAAAAATTGCCTAATTCAGTCAGTTGTTTATGAGTGGTGGGGACATGAATCAATATTAAATTGGACGGCCAGGATGACATTATATACTGAATCAAAATTTAAATTCAAATTAATTAGAGCGATTGGAGATTTCCATATCAGTTTCATTTTGATTTAATTTGATTTGATTTGATTCGATTTGATTTAGAGCAAATTTGGGAGATTCGAAAGCTGGCCCTATTTGAAGCTAATTTTATAGAATTAGTTCCGTATTTGCTTTCATTTATTTGACATTTTCTTTCAAACATTTAATATTGTAGTTTTAAATTTCTTCATGAATCTCTTTATATAAAGAGGTCGCATTACATTGTAATGAGATAATCTATTTTGATTAATGAAATGAGTTTAGAGTTTCCTGAGTATCTAGATCCGGATTAAGGGGTCGATATTCTAGTGAAGGAGATAGTAGAATTAACCGGGTGCTCTAGTAACGACTAGTGTGACTGACGCCTGTAGAGTGAATGACGATGGGTTTGCAGGTAAAGCCCATTGCTGCCCCTGTGCTTGGCTAGCCAATAAAGAGGGAACCGGTGGTTGGACCTTAAAGGAGTGGTAGGTACTTGCGGGCTACTTGCTGGTGGTTCTGGATGAGGCATTAAGTTGATGGCCTGCATCTAATTAACAACGACGATCTGGGCCAAAAGAAACCTAGTCACCGCCTAAGTAAGTGTAGCGATCATACCTTGAATGTCATTCAATTGGTGGTCGCGTCCACGCTAAACAAACGCTCGGGAACGAACCCTGCTACGAGAGGAAAAAACTTCTTCTTGATTGACATTGGGACGGGTGCTAGCCTCCTTGTTCTTGCATGTCTGACGGCTTGATTGCACATCTTCCTGTAAACTGAAGGTCTGTAGTTTGATTTTGCATGAGGGTAACAGTTATTGACGAAGAAATTCTACCAAGGACAAGCTAGATAACCAGATCATTTTAGACGATGGAGTAAGAGGATAGCAAACCACAAGATTGGGAGACAAGAGTTAGCTTGGTTTGGAGTTAGTCCTCCTACGCCGATGCGACTACATCGAGGAATCAAGAATTCCAATAAGCGTCAAAAATTAGAGAGAGGTTGGGCCCGAGTTTAGCAACCCTTGAGCTCGACAAAGGATTAAAGATAGTGAAGTGGGAAAAAAGCCCTTGACATACCTTCAGAGCCCTTAGTTGAGGTGAATGATTTCTGACTATTGATGCATCCTCTGAGATGTTGACACATGACTCAAAGGACTTGGGATTGTTAAGGGCGAGATATCCTCCTTGGAGATAGAAGCACGCTTTATCCAAATTGCTCCAATCTACCCTGTGCAAGTGTATGGGGAGGCGTGCCCCACTATCATAGGTGGACAGTGTGAGTTCCATTGCCTTGAATGGTGTGAGGTGTGGTGGAGAAGATAGCACCTTGTCTTTGAAGGGAGATACCGAAGGACCTCAAGTGTCAACATCGAGCAACCTCTTTGGGAGAGTGACCCCGAGCTTGGACCCGTGTAAACAAGTTGTCCTCGTTGGCTGCCACATAAACTGTGACGTCTCGAATGCCGGCACCCGACCGCCCTTATACACCGGCCAGAGCCACCAGCAACCGAGGCGTCAAACCTAAACTTTAATCTCATATCATTAAAACATCCACATTTCCTGCCGCAACCTGTGATACCTCACACTATGTCCCGTGATCCTTCCTATGTCATACCTACCACCAAA
This sequence comes from Apostasia ramifera, assembly GCA_019297695.1. Lineage (NCBI taxonomy): Eukaryota > Viridiplantae > Streptophyta > Magnoliopsida > Asparagales > Orchidaceae > Apostasia > Apostasia ramifera. Next base: position 231,502 of record JAEMOT010003318.1, on the reverse strand, counting down.
AATGACAGGAGCCTGTTAATACAAACTCAATAGGTAAAACAATATCCAACACAAAACATGATTATTCAAAACATGCTCAGATATCATAATAAAATGATACAAGTAAAATCATGCAATCGAAATAATACGCTGCAAATCCTTTTAATTCTTTATAATTTTATCTTTTGGGCTTCGGTTTCTTGGATTATGTCACAACTGCCTCTTTTTTCATTATCACGTATACATAGGATCTTTGGCAACTCCTATACCCCACATATAAAGGAGTGCCACATAACATACAACCATCCTCTGTAGTGACAGGTTGTTAACACATCATGGCAACCATTCCCAAGATTTGGCAGGTTACCAAGTCACATGGCATGGCTCGAGCATAGGCAGGGACATAAACGTGACAAGAAACCCTTTTTAATTCATTGTCGTTGTCGAACTTTAAAATATCTTTATAATCACATTTAGTTGTCCCAAATCCGCAAATCACATTTGCCTTTAAACTTGGTAAACAACTCAAACATGCTTAAAATACACATCATGCTCTTGATATTCTTGCAGATAAATAAATAATTATCATTATAAATAAATTTGCACAACATGCCTTACACTAAAATTATCTCAACAATATTCCACATAAATATAAAATATAACATGCCTCATATACATAATTATCATCATAATCTACATATCATTGACTCACTTTATTTCATTATAACATAATATTATTCTGTTTAGTGATGTGAATCTATTATTTTCATACCCTTTCACCTATAAGCCTGACAAAAGTTCCTACAGCTTGTTATCCTAGGTTTATCCTTTGAATTCTTTATACTTTTATCTTTTGGGCCCCAGTTTCTTGGATTATGTTTCAACTGCCTCTTTTTTTATCATCACATATACATAGGATCCTTGGCAACTCCTATACCCCATATATGGAGGAGTGCCACATAACATACAACCATGTAGTGGCAGGTTGTTAACACATCATGACAACCATTCCCAACATTTGGCAGTAACGTGACAAGAAACTTTTTTAATTCATTGTCGAACTTGAAAACATCTTTATAATCACATTTAGATTTATTGTTTAAATAAAGCTTGAAAATCCTTCACTAGCTCTCCTCTTCTTCCTCTTCCTTTTTCCTTTTCTTTTCTTTCTTCTTCTTCTCCTCCTTTTTTCTCCTTTTTCCTCCTGCTTTCCTGCAGCAGCCACCGCTGCTGCTGTTGCTTTTGCTTGGGCGGAACCAACGGACAGAGGAGCGGCTGGCGCGGCAAACGCGGGAGAGAGAAACCGAGAGGGAGAGAGAAAAATTCCTTCTCTCTCTCCAGATGCGGGCGACGCGCCGAAAAAGCAGAGAAAGGCGGTTCAGCGGCTGTTCCTATGGAACAATTGCAATTTGGTCCCATGTTTTCAATCTCTTATAAATAAGTCCAAAATCATTTTTTTTAGGTCCAAAATCCTTCATTTTCAGTCCAAATCAGTTTTAAATTTTAAACCTCAATTCAAATTTCGGAATGTCACATAAACGGTTCTGATGTAGTGAGGGTCCCATTTGTAAATAACATGAAAGTAGAATACTCCAAATTTTGTTGTCAAAAAGTTCCATATAACATTCTTGGTGGAAAAAAAAGTGAGTGAAAGAGCCCACCAAATCAATTTTTATCCATTAACAAAACCACCTTCCATATGAGCACCACAGATTGATAATTTTCATTTAACTGAAAAGTTCCTCATAAGCCTTTAGTCAAGGTTGAGCAGGCCATTAAACAATGAAATAATTTAAGATAACATAACGCCCAGTTTTAAACCCCTAGGCATAGAAATTGATGGACCCTTAATAGTAAAATTCTTAACCATGCTCATAACAATAAGACCATATCATGAGATAGGAGGGTGAAGTCTACCCAGCCAGAACAGCGAAGACTTATCAAATTTAAGATCAGTCAAGCCCATATACAGTGCGTGAAAGATAGTTCACTTCTCACTATGAACAAAGAGGTCCCACCAACGTGATGCAGAAGAACGGATATTCAGCCTGACATTCAAAGTACTATGGTGGATATATGTTTGAACTACTATTTGGGTTATCTTGTTATTGTAGAATACTATAAAGTGTGTGAGAGAGACTTTGTAGTGAGGTTACTTTACGTATCCAAATGTGTATGAGGGGCTTTGTAAGTGAGGTTGTAAGTGTTTTAGGAACCTATACTGTATGGAATCTATGGACACATGTGAAAATAGGTATAGGAAGATAGCCAAACAGACCATCCAATCCGAATCGGACCACCAAAATAGAGAAAATTGCCTTAATCTTTTAAAAAAAGAAAAAAACAGAGAAAATCAGACCACACATCTGACCGTCCTATTCGGATCAAACCATTTGAAGGTTTGCACCATCCAATACCTTGAACGGAAGGTCTGATCAATCAATTGCAGCAACCACTTGCATGTCCACAACCTCTAGTCCATTGGATTCTCCATCCAATGGTAATTATTTATAGATTAGCACATAAAGAGGACTATATATTGAGGACTTCTGATCATAGAAAGAGAGTTTTTTGAATGTTTGAAGAACCTATGAAAATTTTTGGAGACGATAGACTTGGGGTAGTCAAATTATCCATCCTAGGTGGGGAGGGGATCCTCATCTAGACGACACTAAGGGAAGGGATTTTCATGGTGTTCCTACAGGAATGATGCCTCATCGAAGGACTGCAAGAGAGGGTTTGAGTGCCCTTTTATGCTCATTGTGTTTTCCTAGCGACCTAGATGTATGATTTCATCTTGTTGTTCTTGTGTCCTATATGATGATAGACATCTATATGTGATTCCAACAAGTTATATAAATGTTTCATTAATTTTCTAGCATATTTTGCTATATCCTTGAGGAATCATTGACTTATTCATTGTTCATGTGAGTTTGGCTTCTGTGTCAAGTGAAAACATAGTTACCCACCCCACACCTACATCAAAAGCTGGGACCATACCTTGCGGCTTTAATCAATAAGAAAAGCTCATTAAATCCTAGAAAATGGTGTCTAATAGTTAAAAGGAACTCTAAAAATTATCCACATAGATAAAAACTCATTACAGGTGTCAAATAAATCAAAATAAAAAAGTTTCAACATCTTAAGCTTCAAAGTTAAGACAACGCATTGAAAGCTTTCCGTACATCCTCTAATTCCAAAGTCTATTTTTCACATTCTATGAAATCAACGGCATACCTGAAGTGCATGAACATCATCATCCTGGTTAACTAATGTTAAAAGTCCTGCAATTTTTAAATTAACCATTACAATATAATATCTTACCAATAATAGCAGTACGTAATTCAATTAGAAAAAATGAGAGGCCATTTAGACTGTCAGATTCATATGTAGCATAAACAGACAAGTGTTACTTAAACATATTCTTTCTAACTTTATCTTCAAGTACACACAAGAAGCTTACCATAATCCGTATGAGCACCACTGGATTTGTTTGGTAACATACGCAGGAAGAAATGAACCCAAAGATTAAAAGAGCAAATGTGACTATCTAATCAAAACTTATTGAAATGAAAGAACAATTTAGCAGCGAAGTATTACCATCCAATATCATTAAATTGCATCTCTGAATTATTCACATTCGATAAGCCCGGGTATCCTATGATCCGCATTACCCAGAAGGGATCTCCAGCCCTTTCACCTTCAAATGTTTCTGATGACCCGCCCAATGCCAATGCAATGCCTCGCATTATTTTTCTGGCAAGTTCTGCAGGCGAACGAAAGGTTGTGAATCCATAAATTTCAAGGATCAAAAACAGGATGTTTGAATATAAAAAAGGATGCTTAAAATTACCAAGGAAACCAACCTTTAAGAAGGCTGATGTACTCTTCCATTACTGACTTGAAATTGGAAGGATTATCCGGCCTGCAGCCATAAACAAATTGAAGTTTAGCTTCTATTCAGCTTGAATTTCTGTGAAATTTAAGTTTCCACCTTTCCAGCATATATCAGGATGGTTTTTTCATTTCTGGTTTGCATACGTCAACAACAATAACAATAACCAAGCCTTAATCCACTAAGTGGGGTTAGCTACATAAATCATTTGTTTTGATTGCATTTTATCAAATAACAAACTTCAATTAGCTCCAAGAATGCATGTCATTCCTTATAATTTCATGCCATGTCTTTTTCAATCTTCCACTTTTTACTTAAGTAAAATCCAATAATCCAACTCTTCTTACAATAACTTCTATCAACCTACGATTTATATATCCAACCCATTTAAGACGACTCCTTTTGAGCTTATTCTCAATTGAAGCTACTCCAACCCTCTTAAGGTTGTATCATTCCCCATCTTATTCTTTCGTATATATTTATTCATCCACCTTTCAGCATTATATAACTTCTTTTGTCTTATTATTTCCTACAAAATTTATCTATAAGCTTAAATAAAATTTTTCTATTGCATAACACACCAAATGCATTCTTCCATTTAATCAATCATGTTTGGATCCCGCTAATAAATCACGATATATTTCACTATTATTTTAGCCCACTTAAACATGCATTTAATAACTTAAGTGTAAGCCATGCAAACCCTTTTTTATTTTTAAACTCTCCAAAGAACTCCCCTCAGGACTTTATCATAATCTTTTTTCTATAACGATAAAGATCAAATACAAGTCTTTTTTCTTTCTAAATATCTCCATTTAACTTCTTAACAAATGAAAAGCTTTCATAGTAAATATATCTGGCATAAAAATATTGGTTTTATCACTTTATGATATCTTAATATCACAAAGTAATTTAAGCTCAACCATCATTTTCTCGACACTTTAAAGTACGACTTATTAATTTAATTTCTCTATAGCTAACATAATCATGTATATTGCCTTTATTTTGTAAATAGGTATCAATATACTTTTTCTTCATTCATTTGGCAATACATTATTTTCTAATTAATTACCCTCTCCCACAGTTTTATTGTATCAAGCCTATGCATTATTTTCTAATTAACCAGCCATGCATCAGTCAAATAAGCCATAATAAACTGCATGCATCAATATAAAAACCATACTCATTTACAAAGCTAATATCATCCTATAATGTGATCTGAAGAATATTATAACTTCAGTAAATTAACAAATACTGAAACCACAACGATCAGAAACAAAGCACCAAGTTGAGTACAATTTAAGCATTCGAAAACCTAGAAAAGTGAGCTTGAGTGAATCATCCATATTGCACCTTCATGAGGTAGTGGTCGTCAACAAAGACACAATATTAACTCCCATTAGCATGATGCTTCAATGCTTAGATGAAAGGAAGATGGTAGCATATTGGTTGGTTGGTTGGGACGATCAACTAAAAGTTCATATCAGTAAACCAAAATGCTCGACAGAGACTCTAGCAGAGTATAACAACTTTTAGATCTTTCCCCCAGCAACAAAGCTTCATCTTTCTTCTTTTTCGAAAGGCAAAAGGACAGGATCTTCATCTCCTCCTTTCTCCACCTCATCATCTCATCATAAGGTCCTTCTCATGTAATCCCCTTGGGTAACCCCTCGTTATGATGGATTTCTCCAAGCAATTGTGATTTTCCACAACTTATGGTTTTCTACATAAATTCATGTGCCCTCGCCCCGCCCCGCCCCACCCCAAACCATGGTTTTCCATATAAACTCATGTGCCCCAAGGTTTTTCGCATAAACTCATGTGCTCCTGCACCTCCAAGATGGTCGTGCAAACCCGTGCATACTCATGTGCAGGTGCTCGCAGGCTAATTGTAGGCTAGCAACAAGTTGGTTTGACGAATTCAGCGAGACCGCGCGCAAGGCAACATTGGTTCAGCAAGATGCGGTAGTGACGATGGTGACGATAGAGCCTTAGGTGAAGAAGGATGAAGTGTAGAGCTGGGTGATGTGAGGAGAATGCTAAGAGTGAGGAAGGAAAAAAGAATTTTTTTCACTCAAATTGAAAGACAACTAAGCTATTAAAAGATTCTCACCTAAGGATAACCTATACCCTTCCCTTCACCAATATTTAACAACTCAAACACTCAATCTAAATTTCATTCATCAATAATCACCTAGTCTAATACAATGTTAAGTGACCTCTTTATATAAAATGCAATATAAAATGCTTAAAATAAAATGTCAAATTAATCTATAACAAAAATGGACTAATTCTATTATAATAAAATAAAATCAGCTCCAAATATAACGGGTCTTCAAATCTGTCAAATCAACTTTCAATTTTTATCAAATTAAATCAAATCTGAATACAACTAATATAAAAATCTTCGATTAGCTTTGATCAATTTGAATTTAAAATTTGATTGAGCAATGTGATAACATCCTGACCATTAAATTATATTGACCCATGTCCCTAACAATAATTCTAATGCCACCTTGGGCACAAGTTTTCATGTAAATAGGCTATGAAATTCAGAATAAAAATTGGTAAGTAAACATATATCATTTGGTCATTTAAGTAATTGCATTATAAAAGATAAATTGAAAAAAATAAATTGGTGTAGTTAAGGAAAGTTTGCAATTTAACATTTTTAACATTCAGTATTAGTATTTTTCTAGTTCTTTATTACCACCAGGACAAAGTACTTCGATCGTCTGAACTCTGACATCGCTATCCAAGGTCACAAGAAGTAATCATAAACATAAGGAACAGAGAGAGACAAATCGTTTAGATTTTTGTGATGGACCTTGATTGCAACAAATTAACATTGAAACAAAATAAGAACTAAGGAGTTCTTAAGGTACCAAAACATACAAAAGAAGACATTGTTTAAATGAAGTGCTCCTACAATATACCACCTACATCCTAAAACAAATAAACCTTATCTAGACCAGGGCACGGGCCCGGGGACCCGCCCGACCCGATCCGACCCGACCCGAAAAATTTAGGGCTTGGGTTGTGATAAAATTTTCATATTATTCTTTTAACCCGGCCCGGCCCGACCCGATCATTTTCATGATCCGGCTTGGGCATGATCATCGGGGCCCCGACCCGACCCGGCCCGACACTAAAGCTAACTTATAATTTTATAATTATGATTTTATGTTGTAGAATTGTAATAAAATTACAAAAGTTAAATTTTTATATGATATTTTATATGGTGCTTAAATGTTTATATTATTTCAAAATTCAAATTATATAGTAATATTGATATTTAGGATTTTTGGAGTTAAAGCTTGTTATAAAGAAAAGCATAATAATTTTTTTAATTTGAGAAGAGTTTACCATTCGGGTCGACCCGGCCCGACCCGGCCCGAAGCCATGTTGGGCTTGGTCACGTAAATTAACCCGAATGTATATGTATGGGTGTGATTTAACATAATCAATGGGTGACCCGGCCCGAGTTGGCCCGACCCGAGCCCGGCCCGAGCCCGAAAGATGCCCAGGTCTAACCTTATCTAACAAGTTACCATTGGTTAGCATCAATTACGAGAAAAATAGAATCACTATCCTTCAATTTCCATCTAAAACAAAGTGCAATTATTCTTAACAATATCGAGACTTCGATGAATAGAACCTCAACACATGAAGAAATCATTGAAGGTCAGTCAATTACCATAAATTTTGACCTTCCATAACTTTCCCAAGAGATCCATATTCTCCATGTTTCAAAGGCCTATAGCACTGCAAATTAAAAAAAAAAACCACCAACGTGTTGGGAATTAATAATATCCAACCATCAGGAGAATATTTCTGTAGAAGTTCATCAAATGCTTACGTCGATGGCTTCATGAATATCAGGCTTCCCCAGGGTTACATTTTCCCCTATTCTCTGATAACCTCTAGTTATTTAAATGAGATGGCTGGAGTCAATTACACATATCATTCACAATTATTAAGAATCAAGAATACAAGTGAATAGTGATACTTACCTGTATCCCGTTGCAGGTGACATCTTAATCTTTAGTTTTTCTGTAAATGGAAGATCAAAGAATTTTCGTGTCACATCTTTAACTTCACTGATAAGAGACTCGGGAATACCATGACCCCTCTGTTAAATAAAAATCTTAGAGGCCAATGTAGTAAACTTTTTTTTTTGAATCAAATGTAGCAAACTTTTCTTTCTTTAAAAAAACAGCTAAAATTCTGGTATGATTTTGATGCGGAACGGAAATGAAATCATATGTAAATTTTTCATCACCAAAGTTTATATAGCGACTTCTTACAATTAAAAGCAATTATTTTCCAAAACATATCTATATGCTAAGTTAAGAAACTAAATCTTGCAAAAAACTTGTTTTAAAATTAAAAAATAAATTGGGTTATTTGATAAACTAGAATTTATCAAATTAGCTTAGGGATTGTTGATTTTAACTCAATAAGCTAGATCTAAGCTCTGAGATTTCATGATTAAGATGGGTACCACGAAAATAAATCCAACAATTAAATCTCTCAATTTAGAACCAAATCGATCAATCCAGCTGAGCAAATAACAATCATTGAAATCAAATTATCAAAAAATACTTGAATTCGAGAAGTACAAGTGCATGGCGTCTAGTAGAGGTGACCTCATACAAGTTAGACTGAAGCAACAGAATTAGATCAAGTGGCTTTTTCGTTCAAATAGCTCGAAAATCAATGAGGGTGATTCAGTGAAAAAAGATTTTATTTTTAAATTCAAACAAGACAACTAAACTATTGAATGATTTTCATTTAAGATCATCACATCATTTCCTTCATCGAGATACTAATTCCTTAACATGAATTTACATTTACTTAAAATCACACTTTATTTCATCATGATCGAAGAATTACAACCATAAGGAGGCCTTTACATAGAAATCTTATTACACTTGAGTAGGAAATACAAAAATAAATGTAGAAAATACATCCTAATATATCTAGAGCAAATATGGAACTAATAATATAAAAAAAAAAGGAACTAATAAATCAAAGATCAACAAAGTGTGATGATATTTACAATTAGCCAAAAAAATTCAAATCTCCAATCAGTTAGCATTGACTAAATCTGGACATCAGACACAATCTACATTGAATCTTTAATGATCCTCCATTAATCAAACAACACAATCTAATCTAGGGGTGACTCCAAGTCGAGTTCGAGCAAGGCAAGCTAAACTCGAAATTGAACTGAGTTAGATTTGAGTCTGCTAAAGTTTTTTTAATTTCAAGTCGATTTTTGAGTTTAATCGAGTCTAATTACAAACCATATTTTTCTATAAAAATATCTATTTTAGATACAAAGTATATTAGAATATACTATTATAAAATCACTTCAAAATTTTATGCGTGTATTTATAACCTCACCTTTTTATATAAGTTATTATAACGTGTATATATATATATATATATATATATAATTTCTCAATTATACTTAAAAAATTATAAATATGTACATTTATACACGCATCAAGTCAATTTCGAGTTGAATCAATTTCTTTTCAAGCGAGCTAACTTCATGCCAGAGGAAAATTGAGTCAATTTTGAATCGAGCAAGACACAAGCAAATTTCGACTTTCACATAAAATGACCACCCCTAATCTCATCTCAACCATCACAGATGACACTTAACTAATATAATACGCTGGTAAACTGTGTCCCCACCTGATTTGCCACACAAAGGCTTTCTAGTGTCCACATACCAAAACCTGAAACCCACAATAATCTCCATAAAGAGTTGGACCACACATAGATTGTCTCATTTTTACATACCTTAACACAGTCACCAGTCAGAAAAATTGTAACAATAGAAATTAGCTCATGAAGTAATCCTAGTTCATAGTCACCATTTTACTGTTATTTAATTTCAACACAATCTTTCCACAGCCCAGCTACCCAAGTCAATGTTCATAGTTTCCAAGCCAGTGACTCACATCTTATCTTATGTTTCCAATATTTGAAATATATCATGATGACGATGATGATTACCTTATCAGATCATGAACTTAGGATTCATATTTAATTTTGTTTCTATACTTGAATTTATGCAAATGTGGCAATTATGTCGACCTAATGATGATTCCTATATGAATGCACAGAACATATCAGCTTTCTACTCATGTTACTTGATGATAAATATCCATTATAGATATGACCTAATCAATAGCCCTACGAACCCACTAGGCCAGTCAACAAGACTACATTCAAGCATTTATTTCTGCATTTTGAATTTCAAATGTAATAGGCCTATATAAAGGCATGGACTAGTGTTATTTGTTGATAACCCTGAAATGAAATCAATTTGAGTTTGAATTATTGCGTGTTATATCCCGGTGAAGGGAAATGTTGGAGCCTTGGGTGAAAATTNGCTGACCGACGACCCGCCCGTCTCCTCCTCCAGGCAGCTCCCCACTCGCCGGCGACGACCACACTGGTCCCGCTTCGGCGCACAGTAGCCGCTCTCCCTAGCGCGTGCTGCTCCAGCGCCCGCCACCCTCGCTGGCCCAGCCTCCACTCCAGTGCGCTATGGTTCCGCACCCTCGCTCGGTTCGACCTCACTGCATTCGCATCCGCCCTGTTTGCTGTCGCCGCTCCGCCACCTTCCCTCCACTGTGCTGTCACCTCCTCACTGCTGGCTCAGTTTAGGCGACTCTGTCTCGCCGCTCGCCCGCCTCAGCACCATTAGTCCTGATCGCTTTGACTAGTCCCAGTGGTAATGGAATCTCGACTTGAGATAACTCTGAACATCAACTGAATATTTTTGAATATCCTGCAAGATCTCGTAGTGGCATCTGTTATTGAGACTGTTTGATTTGCTCACCTATGTGACCTGAACATTACTGTGCGATTAAATTGTTGTTGGATAACATTATATTGTAAGGATGCCTATATTACTGCGTGCCCTAGCTTAGATCTCGTAGTGGCATCTGTTATTGAGACTGTTTGATTTGCTCACCTGTGTGACCTGAACATTACTGTGCGATTAAATTATTGTTGGATAACATTATATTATGAGGATGCCTATATTACTGCGTACCCTAGCTTTGACTTATTGAGATATAGTTGCCCTAAATTCTTTGGTAAATTTACTAGATATCATTTGGGCTTATTTCTAAATCTTTGAAATCGATTTACTTCTCGAAACTGTGATTTCTTAATTATTACATAACTATCATCAACAATATTCCTGGATAAATTTTATGTTCATCTGTTAAATTATTTATTAATCTCTAATTAGGATTGCATCACACATATTGTCCCGTATCAAAAACACAGCTTCAATTTGGCCCTCCAACTTTGCAGGGCTAATCTAAACAATGCTTACAAATTAGTGGGCTGAGGTAAGGAGCTATAATATAAAATAATGATAAAATACATTTTTATTTTGGCTTTGAGTTTTTACCATCACAATAAAATGTTAAGTTTGACTTTAGTGAGAAATCAGAGAACCTGGCAACAACCTGAACAGTGCAAGAGTCAGAAGATTCCTCTGATTCATGGGATATAAAATGGTCGTGCACATGACAGTAATGCTAACAGCAGAAGCCAATCAAATTTATGTTGAAACCTCATGAACTACAAATAATAAAGGTTTCGTGATGTATGCAATTATTGAAGACTCGTGGACCACATAATTCTCCAAATGCAGAAATCAAATGGGTTGTAAAGATTAAAATTCTTGAGCTAAAAAAGATGTAAAACAAGACAAGGAAACTGGATTAGGATAAAATAATATGAATAATATCATTTTAGCAAGTATTGAATCATGTATCACAATTTGCAATTCAAACTGTAGATATGATAACAAAATGTTAAATATTTACCACATAGAAGAAGCCAGTTTCCCTACAAGCCTCATCTAACTCCCTTACGACCTTGAGTACACCCTGGTTTTCAACCATCTTTGGATCATCACACTTATCCAAAAGAGGGCCAACATCTGAACAAGGAAATCCATAATATCAGCAAAATGGATTAATAGACAAAACATGTGATTAATCCCGAATAAGTTATTTGTACTAATCAAGATTATAAAAGATGAATTTTACAATTTTACATGGTGTTTGAAGAAACCTTTAGATGGAGTTTAGCTATAACCTAACCGAACAAATAACGAGAAAATATATGTAGGAATTATCCAAAACACTTCAAAAACATGTCACTTTACATGCACAAGTGTACTATCCCTACAGCATTAACTTCTTATACCCTTTTAAGGCTCTGTTTAGCGCGAGGACCAAAATAGTACTAGTTTAAAAATCAACAATAATAATAATAAATAAAAAATTTTAATCATTCTATACAAATTTTAATACGAAAAAATATTATTTTATTTCACATACTCAATAATTTTCAATAAAAATATCAACTTTATTTCACATCCTAGACCAAAATACTTGCGCATCAACCTTCCTGTTCACAATTGGGCTTGCTCACTTGACTCGAATCTAGCCGAAGCCCTATATCTGTTTAGGTATGGGGTGGGAAAGAAGAGTGGGTATGTGGGCTTCTTTCAATGGATCTTAGAATTTCATTTTTTTGAAACTGAAAAAACTTTCCCTCTCTTTTTCCCTTCTTTCTCGAGGAGAGAGTCAGCTGCTTTTTTTTTTGAATATAAACCCAACACGAGAAACGCTCGATCCAGGTGTGGTGTTAAATAGCACTTCTGGCGTGTAAGTCGAAAACAACTCCCTCTTCGAGGCTATTGGATCTCGAAGTCCTCATATAACACTTCTTCGTTAAGGATAAGGCATGCTTATACATTACATGGCGATGATGCTTCGGGATAATTCTCGGGTATCCTCCCCTTCCACTTGTGCCAGAAGGCGCACAAGCTGGGCCAAGCATCGACAAAGAGAGACCTTAGGAAGCTAAACCAAAGCTAAGCTTGTACGTCGCTGTGGGATAGGAATAGCTGAAACCTGTTCTGTGGAAACCTATTCGACGTCAGAACCAATCTCTCCACTTTCTTTTGATCCGAGGTTATGGAAAAACTTCGTCGAAGAAAGTGAGATCTTGGTTATGAACGTCCGCTGCCTTTATGATGTGCTTCCGAGAACCAGAACCTTCTTCACACATTCAGTTCAGGCTTGCAGGTTCAGGAGCTGAATCATCGTAGAAGAAGTAAGAAAAAATCATGATTTGCTTGGGAAGAATGGGTTCGTTGTATATCTATACTTGGATGCGAAATTCCAATACTTCCAAGTTCTCTGGCATGGATTGAAATGATGCCCTCGTCATGTCTTCTCAAGCAGCATCAAAAAGGCCGAGTCTCTCCGCAAAAGCCGTGGGAATTTCCTTTCATTACAAGTCGAGATATCTGAGCAAAAGTGTCTCCACGAGAGTTTTGGGATTCCGAAAGATTTGATCGACAGCACAATACCATCAATCATATCAAACCATTTTACAACCCAACCTGGAGTCTTCACAGTATTATCCAGAGACATGAAGAGAATCTTCTTCTGAACTTGTTCGAGGAGGTGGCTTAAAAAAAATTTCATTCTTTCTGCTAAACTCAAATGGAAGGCGAGAGGGGGGCTGTTACCACCCGAGTCATTCACTCCACATTGTCATTCTAGATTCCATTCGGGGAACCAGATCCAAGTCAAATCGAGAGTGGCTGCGAGTATTTTGGTCTAAGATGTAAAATAAAGTTGATATTTTTATTGAAAATTATTGAGTATGTGAAATAAAATAATATTTTTTCGTATTAAAATTTGTGTAGAATGATTAAAATTTTTTATTTATTATTATTATTGTTGTTTTTTAAACTAGTACCATTTTGATCTTGATTTTGGTCTTGATTTTGGTTTTGATTTTGGTCCTTGCGCCAAACAGGGCCTCAGCAAATATGATATCAATAGCACAGAAAACTAAAACAACAAAGAAGAAACTGACATGCAAGATAAGAAACCAGTCAACAAGATGTAAATTCGACAAGCTTTACGTTTGATAGTTAAGAAATATTCACTATACACAATGGTATAGACTAGGTAGCATCTGCAATGTTGCCAATAAACATTCCCAAAAACAGCATCAATAACTAAAAAGAGAGAGTGACAACCAAACAAAAGATATTTTTTAAGTTTGTACATGACCATGCCTGATCTGGTTAAAGTTCACCTAATTTCTCTATGCAAATAGCATGAAATATTGGACATAATCTTTTGAAAAACACATAACTGCATCGTTAATGATCAAAACCAGCAAACCTCAGCCAAGAGTCCGACTTCAGTATTCCAAAGACTAACCATTGCACCAAGGACCAGCGGAGTTGAGACCCACATATCGTATTCGTAAATTTACAAAAACAATCATGACGAAAAACTCTATTTTTGCCAACGAGAAACTAAGGGCCTGTTTGATTTACCGCTTCAAGCGAGACGAAACTAATTTAATAAAATGAATTAGCCAAACGATTCTGATTTATCCCATAAATCTAAATCCGTTTTAGAAGCGTGAAACGGCTTCGAGGCCGCGAACCCGAAACCACCGAAAACATAGTTTCAGACTCGTGATCACTCTTCTTTTTTCTCAAATTTTCAGAAAAGCATATCTGGGAATAAATTTGGTATTTCTCTCAAGGCTAAAATTAAGGGATAATTAAATTTGATAGATTCAAAATTTAAAGAATAATAACAAATCATCTTTTGATTCATAACATCCCTTAAATATCTCAAATTTTGATATATATCTTGATAAGAATTTTAAATTAATAAATATTCAAATAAATTATGAAATTTTGAATAAATATTTTTTTATTTACTTTTATTATAAATTTTATTTATCTTTATTATTTTTGAGATTTTATTGTGAGATGAAGTGCTTTCTTAATTAATATTCATCCAAACAAAAATAAATTAAAATAGATTTAAAATTAGTTTCAAGTTACTTTTTATCCAAACAGAATTTAAATTTGAAACTGTTTCATTTATTTGAAACCGCTTCAAACTTTGAATCTGATTCTATTATTTTGAACCTGAATTGACTGTCAAAAGGGCCCTAAAAGTTTATTACTTGTTGCATTCAAACAAGTGACTATCAGAAGTTGCATCAAAGATACTCAGAATAAACCCAGGGTCAGGTAAGCAACTGTAACATAATGTCAAACACAACACAGATAGAAAATTTCCAGTCGAATCGAATGGGGAACACATAAGGTATCAGATCAACAACAAGGCAGGTGAGTCAGGCAGTGAAGTTGACCGCTTCGAGGAGGATTCGTGAGTGGAAAAGAGAATCAGAGCAAGATCAGGTTGATTCAGAATGAAAAGGGGAGAGAATTGCGTACCGATTATAGGAATGGCCTGGAAATCGGATCCCATCTAAATTTCAGGACTTCGACGCTGGTCGTCGGCAAGGAAATCGAAGCAACGGAAATTTGGGGGAGGATGTAGCAGCGGCCAGAGGTGAGAATCGTCGGAGTTCCCGCCGGCTTGTTGATTAATTTAGGGCTGTTAACAATGAGAAATATAGCATCTCCGTTCATGGTTGGATTGAAAAAACTTTATTTAAGGGATAATTACACTCAGATTCTTGAATTTAATGCTTAATAACACCTAAATCCACAATTTTAAAATTATAACATTGGCTTCTGAGTTTTAATAAATTATCAAATAATTTTTTTTTATTTTTAAGTATTAAAATTTTTTAAAATTTCCATTTTATCTCTCCTCCTCTCTCCTCTCGATCTCCGCACACGCACGCCGCCGCCGGCCACACGGCTTCGCGAGTGGGCGGCGATCGGGAGGAGAGAGGCCTCTCCTCCTAATCTCCGGGCATGCGCGAGGCTGCGCGACCCACTGGCAACAGCGCGATCGCCGGTGGGTCGCGCACGTTGCACGGTCGCGTGCTCCGCCAGCGACCGTGCGTGCGCGAGAATCGGGAGAAGAGAAAGGAGAGGAGTAAAATAGTAATTTTAAAAATTTTAATAATAAAAAATAACCTATTTAATAATTTATTGAAACTCAGAGACTCTAATATTATAATTTTAAAAATATGAATCTATACATTATTAAGCATTAAACTCAAAAATCTGAATATAATTATCCCTTTATTTAATTTGAAATATAAATAAAAAATTTTAATCTGATTGACTTACTACCAATCCAAGCTTCATCAGAGCCAAAAATCAATCAACTCCTAATTAATTTTCAATCAAAATATTATATCTAAATATTTTTATTTACTCATTTAATATAAATTATATTATTAATCTTGATCTGATAATTAAAATAATATATAAATATAAAAAATTTAAAATATTATAAAAAATTAATATATTAAAATAATATATATTTAATTTTTTTAATCGATCTACTTCCAAACTTAATCTAATCAGATGCCGTCATAAGTTAGGATTAACAAAAAAATTTAATCACAAAAATAACTCATTAATTAAATATAAATTATTTATTGTGATTACATTTTAATATATTTACAATTTTCTCAATCTCTTTTTTCTTATTATTCTTTTCTCTAAGCATAAATATTTAATTTACTAGTGAAATGCGCACGTGAATTATTAAAAAATATGCTCCAATATTGACAAATATATAACAAATATAAACTAAATAAAAAAAATAATTTCAGTGAGCCGTTCGAGACGTTTTAATATATTTGATGCTTTTTTTATTATTTTAAATTTGAAGTACAATCATATCTAAATTTTTCATTTTAGAGCTTATATAGTTTAATGATCAAATACGAACTTACAGACATAGAATAATTCTTCAATCAATTTTATCATTTTGTACATTATAATCAATACAAATATTCTTCAATCAATTCGAAGAATATCACCAATAACAAGCTCACATTTCCAATCTTATAGAAATAGGAACCTCAACTATGCTTGATGCATTTCATTCATCTAAACGTGAACAAAAAATAAATTTTGCTTGAGATAATCTAAATATCTCTAAACATTAACCTCTCTAAACTATAAATTCTAAAAATAAATAAGATTCAAATCCTTCAAAACATTACTTTAGAAAAAAAACTCTCAACAAACATTAAAGTTAAAACGGGATCAAACACAATATTAGAAACAACATGATGAAAACTAATGAGAAACAAATTATTAGAGAAGACAAAAGACCTCACCTTCACATTCACTTTGCCAACAAACTCCATAACAAACTAAGCCCTGGTGATTAAACTATTTAAAGACAATAATAGACTATATTTTTCGATCCTAATGCAATCATCAACATTAGGAATGATGATCAACGTTAATGAGGAAAATAAAAAAACTAATAGAAAAGGTCACCATCACATTTAGTTTGCTAAAAAAATTCAATCTAAATTCTACAGGCTAAATTATGTTATATGCATGTGCATATTACTATATTTATTTATAAATTTTTGAGTTCAAATATTTATTTTAATAAAATAAATTATAGAAAGTGAAAAAATCAAAAAAAACATAATATTATTGAATTCAGAGTAGATCCTTTTTAAGTTTGTTTGCACAAAAAAAATAGTAACTATAAATTAATGAATATGAGATTCAAGTCTAAGACTGGTAAGATCAAACGTTAAAAAAAAATTGTAATATCTTAAATTCATTAAAAAAGAGAATATGAGCTGTTTGCATAGTAATCTGTAAAGCATAATATGAATAATTAAACCGTATGCATAAGATGAATAAAGGATAATAATAACATTTATATATTTGTTATGCTTATTGATATTTCTATAATTAAATGAAATCAAATAAAATGTTGAGTGATTTGCCAACAAAAAAACAAAAGCATAGCATTATTTTGTTACTATTAAAGCAAATACAGTTTGTAACATAAATATATATATATGAAAATCTAGATATAACAAGAACGTACTAAATTCTGCTTCAGTAACACTAAAGCAGACTTGAATCTTATTGTTATCATCATTTGCTAAAGTCACACAAACGCCAAGTGGATTTCCTTTTTGTACATGTAATAGATTAAATATAATCCATACTATTTTTATGTACATGTGATATATAATTATAACATACAACGCATAATCAGTCTAAAGTATTGACAAGTAAGCTATTTATATAACAACAAAAGTAGCTTAACTTGTCTACAAAAGTCATATTGATCATACTTCTTTAGGAGTCCTGCAAGATGAAAAATGATTTATAAGTTTAATAAATTAATATGAACAGTTAATGCTTGAAAAGATAAGATTGAAAAGTGTGAATGGATTAAGCCTTTTAGATGTAGAAAAATGTGAATCGATATGCTAAATTTTCTTAGAGGATTTTAACTAACGTCAAACAGAATTCTGAAAAATTATAGAAGGATAATTTCATGTTTTACTAAAACGAATGAAAAGTGTTATAACATTAGAGGACGTAAAACAGTTGTGTATCGAATATAATGACCGAAAGAGAAGGATTTTGCTGAAGGATTTACGACAGCGATGCTGACAAGATAAATTGAAAAGATTTTTGGTAAATATTATTCTATAATAGCATAGAATGTTATTTACTTGAGCATAAAAAATACATTAAAATATTTTCAAATATAAAATTCCTTACATTAGCTCTAATACAAGAGCAGATACTCCTCCACCACCATTGCATACTCTAGCAACTCCAAATCTGCCATTTTTATGCTTTAGAACCTGTAAGAGTAGAAGGAAAGTCAAGCTATATTAGTAGATCGTTGGGCAGGAGTCCTAAAAAGAAGAGTTAAATTAAAACGTTCTGCAAGTATAATAGCTTAAAATATATTTTCTAATTATACTTTAATTATTGGAAAAAATAGCAATAAATCTATGTTGATCAAAATCTTTCAAAAGTTTTGTATGATGGAAAAAAATTTATGATAGTATAAAATAATATTTAATTAGTGTCAGTTGTAAATTAGTCTACTTACATTTTAAAGTTGCTGTTTTGACTTCTTTCTTCTTGAATTCATTTGAGCTTCATCATCTTTAAGTTATCTAATACCAAAAGTATTTAATATAATTTTTGAGATATCTTTGTATTGTTGCATTTGCTTGCGAATTATCAAAACAAAGGATATTTATAGAAGAATTTGACTATAATAAAATAATTTCTACCAAAATAATTGATTTAGATTAAAAACTCATTTAAGAACAAATGATGTATCAAAGTTGATGAACATAATTTTACTAACTGAAATGCAAAACTTCAAAACAGCATCCAACAAAATCTTACATTAAAAATACATGACACAAAAAAGAGAAAATATCCTAAAAATATATAGAATTCATGTAACTAATTAGTTTTTTTATATAACCATATTAAGGGCCTAAGCCCTCAGCATATGAGAAGAGCACCCACCACAACCTACTAAATTAGCCTTTTAACCAAAATCCTAAAACAAGCTTATTTTGAGAGTTATTTTTATTTTACCAGATAAATACATTATAAAATTTCTTTTGAAAATAATATGTGATATAAAAGTTATTATCATGTACAACATATATTTAGTAAACACAACCTATACTTAATACTTTTATGATTATATTTAGCATTATCTTTATTTTATATATTATTATATATGCTTAGGTAATATCCTTTTAGTGCATCAGACAACATGTGAGTTCGCATTCGCAATGTGCCACCA
Organism: Apostasia ramifera; assembly: GCA_019297695.1. NCBI lineage: Eukaryota > Viridiplantae > Streptophyta > Magnoliopsida > Asparagales > Orchidaceae > Apostasia > Apostasia ramifera. The sequence continues at coordinate 211,999 of JAEMOT010003318.1, read as the reverse complement.
CCTAATTGGCCATTAAAATTATGAAGTAGTGCTTAGCCCAAACACAATAATTTCTTCGAATAATTGTATTTACATGTAAGAGGCTAAAAGTTTGCTTATGCAAAGCTCAAGATGGACATGCCATGCCAGAAAGAAAATAAAAGGTGAGATTAGTTAATTTAACGACAAGAGAGATGTTGCATGGAAATAAATCCAAGTAGAGATCAAACACACAAACAAATTGTTGCGGGTAATATTGTCTTTCTTTGTCATCGACAAATCGCACACAAAAGTCATCGAAAAATAATTTTTGACAACAATCATTAAGGATAGTAAAGGCAAAGTAGAGAAAACAGCACACGTTTAATGTAAAAAAATTAAACTTGCAAATTTTTTTTTCATAACAACAAAACAAACACACAAATTTAACAAAATTCAACTCAACTTAGAACTTCATCCTCCAGCAGTGATAGTCACAAGATTCACTATATTTGAAGAGGAATGAGGAAGTGGTTACTCAAAATTTATACACAGTCATTTCATAATTTTAACCAAATCAAAGCTTATATAATTCAATCAACTATGCTTGCTTCAGGATTACAAATTCGAATCCAAGGTTCGAGTTGGACTTCCCAAAATAGGATTAAATTCAAATTCCAATTACAGCTCTTTAATCTGCTTATCTTGCTTTAATCCCGACCACATCATAATCCCTAACCAGTTATGAAATTCATGAAATTCCCGTTTCAGCCAAATGGGTTGCATCCGTATTTAATGAACCAAGACATAATCACAAAACCAAACTAAAATATAAGCTTACTTGCCGTAAACCCGATGAAAACGAAGTTATGATCACACTCAAATTGAAAAGAAGATGAGCAAACAAGGAGCAAGCACTAATAATCAGAACATTACCGGCCTCAGAGGTTGCAGAGTCATCTGAGCACAAACTTCATCCGTCTCTGGATCTGCCTGCATTCATTCATTCAAGCAATCAGAACAGTATTACAACTCTGAAAGCGTGAACGGTGAATCCATTATAAAACAGAGCAAATCAAACAAACTCACATCCATTGTTACATTGTGAAGCTGACAAACAAGCTGTGGGGGCAGGCTAGGGTAATTTGGGATGTGGCCCTCCACCTCCTTGTTCGTAGATGCTGCAACCTAAATTCAGTACAAAGATTCAGAGGTAGTTCATTTGACTTAAAAAATCAGGGGGTCAACGTCTTCTCACCTGCTCGCTGTGTCCCTGAGGGAAGTAAACGACGCGGGTCCCTACAGTCGGCAGGCAAACCAGCGGCCCGGCGCACGCGTGCCATAGTTCCGAGTTCAAGCACCTCTTCTCTCCTCCTACAGACATAATTGAATCACCATTGCGCTGTAAGCCTGTAATCGAACAAAGCAAGGCAGAAAAGGGGCAGGAGGAGCTAGAGCTAACCCTCTTCATCCTGCTGGCCGGAACCCTCCGGTAGCAGAGCGGAAGCTAAGTCGAAGATGACGTTGGTGGCTGAGGTACTTCCCGAAAGCGACGTCGACGACAGGCAGATGGCCGGCAAACGGGAAGAGGAGCTGCGACGCCGTGCCGCTGGCACAGTTCACCCTCTTCCGACGCCATCAGATGGTCGGCGCACCACCGCGGCGATCCCGGCAGATCCATCACCCCCTGTGGAGAAAAAACAGAAAGAAAGCAAGGGAAACCAAAATCGGAAGGGAAGAAAGTTAGAAACCCTGCACAAGCCTTCTTCGCCGTTTACGACATGAATCTGCGAGGAGATCCAGCGGCGAAGGCACGGCGGAAACCCTAGAACTCACCTTTCCCGAGTACGGGGATGTACTCGGCCCTATGCTGTGGCTGTCCGCAGCGGACTTCGGCGGCGGATGTCGAGATTTGCGAGGACAGCGCACGTCTTCGCGCTTATAAGAACATAGCCAGCGCCGGCGACAAATTTCAAAAGGAAACATCGCGAGCTTATAAGAACACATACCTTTTTTGCCAAAGCAGGTTTGCCCCGCGACAGCGACGGCGTAGGCAAATTTTCTTCCGGCGATAACACGCGGCGTGTTGCATGTTAGGGTAAGTGGCGGAACCGTAGAACTGAAGAGAGGTTCGCGAAGGAGGTAGGTGAGCTGGAGTAGAACGTGGCGCGGCGCATGAAGGAGAGGGGAACGGCTGAGATTTTAATCTAACAAAATGACAGATTTTTTTTAGCAGCTCATGTCCCGCTTTTATATATAGTATAGATAATGTCCCCTTTATTTTGAGACGATGTGTCAGATTTATTGTTTGATCCTTCTCTGAATTAAAATTGCCTTCTAAATTTTTTATAGAATATCTTATAATTTATTTTAAATAATTTGATTATATTTTTATGAAATAGTATATCATAATATTTTTCAATTAATTGAAATTACTGCTCATCTATTATTTTAATAATTTTTTACAATTATTAGCATAATGCCACATAATAAAGTATTGCAGTGTTTTGTTTTCTTAAAATTAGTTTTTTTTAGGAGCATTTACATACATATTCCTTAAATCATCTTGAATTACATATTAAACTCCTCATTTTTTTAATTTTACAACTTAACCCCCTAAATCATCCAAAAATAAAAACTAGTAGAATACATGTATTTGCAAATATATTTATAATATTTGTATATATATATTATTAGTAATAAACATCCAAATAATTATAAATCAGCAAAAAATATACTTTGAAAATCTTGAAAAACCTAAATATATTATTTTTAGATGATTTAGGGGGTTAAATTATAAAATTAAAAAATAAGGGGTTTAATATGTAATTCAAGATGATTTAAGGGGTATGTATATAATTCTCTCTTTTTTTAAATTTCTTTTTTATTTATATATTTTTTTAATTATATCTCAAATTATATTTGCTTTTAGCGTTAATCTATCTTATTTGATTTCCAATATTCTTCTCCCACGTTTGCTGATCTTTGGTAAAATACCTCATCTTGTAAAATTTTATCATTTTTACGGTAGTTTCGTTAATTTTCTTACTAGTAGTTTCGAATTTTTAAATAAATTATTTTAATTATAAAATTTAAAATTAAATTTAGGATAAATTGCATCTGGGCTCTGATGTTGGAAAGGCGTTGCTAATTGATCCTTAATTTTAAACAATCCTAATTTTGACCCAGTTGAGATACAAAAGCACGTAGTTTTAGTTCTTTTTTAAAATCTTATCTTTTTAGCTATTATTTTCTAATAAAAAATATAAAATTTGAGAAATTTTTTATTAATTTAAATAATTTATATATTCTAAAAGACCAATATATTTTTCTACTCCTATCATTTTTTAAAATTTTAACAAAAATTTAAAATCTATTTTTTCTTATTTATTTTTTCACTTAAAAATTTAAAATTAAAAGATACTAATGTTTCAAAATTATATTTTAAAAGAAAAAAAATTAATTTATGAGAATAATTGTGATGCCCGTGGCTGAAGAGGGTGGGGAGTGATCGCCGGGTAATGTCCTAAGAGAAAGGAATCACTAAGACAAAGTGTCACTCTTCGCAAGCTTCTGCTAGGCAGAATAATGAGTGGTGAGAGGAGTACAGAAATAAAACGCCCCATATCAAAAAGAGAGAGATCTTGAGCTGTATAAGTAGATAATATGATTTCAAATGATAAAAACGCTTTTTGGAGCAAAATCGTGGGGCTAATAATGGAAAACTCCGTAGTTAAGTGTGCATGGGCTAGAGTTGGGTCTGTGACACCTATGGTCGAAGAGGACGGGGAGTGATCGTCGGGTAATGTCTTAAGAAAAATGAATCACTGAGGTAAAATGACGCTCCTTGCAGGCTTTTAGGCCAAATAATGAGTGGTAGCGCCACTAGCAGGCTTCTAAACCGAATAATAAGTAGTAAGAGAAATAAATCGTCTCACATCGAAAAGAAAAGGAGATCCTAAGCTGTATAAGTAGATAACGTGATTTTAAATGATAGAAGTAAAAAATCGTCCCACATCGAAAAGAAAGGAAGATTCTGAGATGTATAAGTTGATAACATGATTTCAAATGATAGAGATAAGGTAAAAAACCCTGAAACTAATGATGAAAAACTCTGTAATTAAGCATGCATAGTTTTTTTAAAGTCAAAAGGGACAATACCTCTACAATGGGTTACAATAATATTACCAAATGATGATAAAAAATAGCAAATATATCTTAATTAAAGATAAATAATAATATTTTTATAATCATAGAAACCTAAATTAATGTTTTTAAATAATAGAAATCAATTTATTATGTCTTTTCAATCTCAATAGCAGTGAAGCAACTTACAATTATTAAAATTTATTAATGGCAATTATTAATTTTTTTTAGATAATTAAAAGTAGACAATATATTTCAAATGTTTAAATTTTATAATTATAAATAAATATACAAAGCATCATTCTTCAAATAATGAGTACGGAATTTCAGTCCAAACCAAAAAATAGGTTTTTTTAAATCGACTAAAATCGATATGAAATATATTGTCTAAACTTTAAACTCTAATCCCTAAACTCTATGATGCTAAAAGCTAGCTTACAAAAAAAAAAACTTACAAAATAGAAATATATAAAATAAAATAAGTGTCATAGAAATAAAAATATTAAGGTAGATGAGCAGGTGTATGTAAAATTATAAAATAAAAAATAAATATATTAGCAAGAAGGTTGTTGTGACGTCCCGACTGCTGATATTTGACCCCTCTTTTTACACTGGGCCGAGCCACTCGCAATCGAGACGTCAAAACTTAAAAATTTAACCTCTAAAACATGCAACATATAAAATTAACATTCATCTCTTACCGCAACTAGCGATATCCCACACTATGTCCCGTGATCCTTCATATACAGTACCTGCCACTAAAAATGGTAAGAGTTTGTTAATACAAACTTAGTAGGTAAAACAGTATCCCAATAATCACAATATAACGAGAACAATAAAAAATGTCAAATATCAAATTAGAATAATACAAATAAATCATAGAATGCTCAATAATATTTCACATAAATATAAAATATAACATGCCTCATATTAAAAATTATCATTATAATTCACATATCATTGAACTCACTTTATTTCGTAATAATATAATATTATTCTGTTTCGTGATATGAATTTATCATTTTCATACCCTTTCACCTAGAAGCCTAACGAAAGTTTTTTAATTTGTTATTTTAGAAGCCTTGACTGGAGCCGCACTTTAGGACATCACCGGGCATACACTCTCCGCCCTCGTCCGAATAACACATAATAGGCAACTTTCCGCCCTCTTCAGATCTTAGTATACAAATATTCATTAATATCACATCACCTCACAGATTATCAAATTCATCTCATTTCTATGTCCAAATAATAGAATATACAGTATATCATAATTTTCAAATTTTCGTAATATTAAATTATCTTCATAACATAACAGTAACTCAACAATAATTTTAGAGAAAAATTTAACTACCTATTAATCACTGAATAATGCTTGAAATTCCTCTCTAAGTTTTTCTTTCGTCTTCTTCTATTTCTTCTTCATTCCTTTTATTTCCTCTGTTTTTTTTCCAGCAGCTCGGCGGAAGAAGGCGGAAGATTAAAGCTATTAAGTATTTAATTAATCCCTTATTTATTTATTTTTATTTTTTTGATGTCACACGGACGAAAAATGCATGGGCAAGCTGGTGGTGCGGCAGCCGGCAGCCACATGCCTAATTATATTTTTAGGGACATTTAACTGCATGCCACACAAACTTCTTAAAATTACACCACACATATTTTCTTCACAAAATTTATACTATAAATTATGAAGAAAGTGTGTGTGGTGTAATACATAAAGTTTATGTGGCATATGAGTAATTATACCTATATTTTTTTAGAAAAAATTATAATTTAATTTTTAAATTTTTATATTTTTATAAATAAGTTCAAAATTATTTATTTTAAATTTAAAGTTATTCTTTTTTAATCCAAATCAGCTCTAATTTTTAAATTCACCAATCAAATTTTGAGATGTTATAATTCCCCCTAACTTTAGAAATTTTATCCTCAAAATTTATATAAACAATCATAAACTTTCATTATATACCTGACTAATTTTTCTCCATCTTTATCCTTCACATTTTATCTTTTGAATTTCATTTTTTTAGTTTATGTCTCAACTGGCTATTTTCATATATTGAACACCGTAGTATTCTAGCCCTCATCGGCAATAGTCATAGCCCTCAATAGCAAGTTGGGGATTGTCATCCCCTAAATTCAAGCTGAGGGGGGATATAAACGCAACAAAAGACTCTTTTTAGTTGCTAAATTTTAAATCATCTTTTTACAATCTCATTTAGTTGTTTCAAGTCCACAAATCACATTTTTGACTTTAAATTTGGTAAACAACTCAATAATTCTATGAATTCTTATCAACATGCTATTTATTTCTTTCTTAATTCTAACTCAATATAAGAAATGTAAATCAACAATATTCATTTGTATAATCAAAATATCATTTATATTACATCACAATTTATATCTTAATTATCACTGTTCCACTTCTGAGGCATTTTCTTGTTTTACTTACAAGTAAATTTGATGCTACAATCTCTGAATCCTCTACTAATTTATCAAATTCCGTATACTGTTGTACTTTTAATATATCCTGCATTGGTGCAACTAAACCTTCAATATACATTCGGCATTTCTCATTTTCCGCCAACTGTTATTTCCCTTCTTATAGAATTCTTTCTTCAAATTTCGTTTTATATCTCTCTATCAACATTAAATTTTTATCTGTCATCTTGATATTTCTTCTATTTTTAATTCATCAATCAAACAAATTATCAGTAAAATATTTATATCCAATCTTCGAAAAATATTTTATCATTTTCAACGTCCAAACAAATATTTTTTTAATCATTACTTAATTTTTTCAAATTTCTATACACTGTGATTTGTGACTGCAGCCCACTATATCTATCCACATCTCCATATAGATTCGCAACCGCTCTGATACCATCTATGACGTCCTGGCTGCTGGTACTCAACCGCCCTCTTTACTCTGGGCCGAGTCACCAATAATCGAGGTGTCGGACTTAAAATTTTACAATATATCATTTAAATATTCATATTTTCTGCCACAACTTTCGATACCTCGTACCAAAATTAAGGCTATTAAGTATTTAATTAATCCCATATTTATTTTTTTATTTTTTTGATGCCACACGGCAGAGAGGGGGAAAATGCATGGGCAAGCTGGCGGTGGCTACTGGCTGCTGCATGCAGCTAGCAGCCACATGCCCAATTATATTTTTTTAAGAACAATTATAATTTAATTTTTTAATTTTTATATTCTTATAAATAAGTCCAAAATTATTTATTCTAGATCTAAAATCATTCTTTTGGATCCAAATCAGTTCTAATTTTTAAATCTACCAATCAAATTTTGAAATGTTACAGTTGTAATGACCTCAATTGAAGATAAACTCAGAGAAAGTCAGTTTAAATGATTTGAAGATAAAATCATAGACTGATAAAAATTTTAATAAAAAAATTAAATTATTAAATTTTACGCATATAAAAAGAGAAAAAAAGATGGCCAAAAAAGACATGACAAAAAACTAAAAAATGATATTATAAATTTAAAAGTAAATATAAATTTATTATTTAATAGAGTATAATAAAAATAAAAAATTCTGACTTCATTTAATAGAATAAAAGCTTCATTTCTGCTGTTATTATATATATATTATAGTATAGCAATAAAGTATAGTTACTAAGAGGGCTCGGGAAAGCCGAAAGCAAATGGCATAGAGCTTGGTAGAAGCTTGGCCAGGCACCAATAGCTTTCATGCGTAATGCTTAATTAGTTTTTCTTTCTTCTCTCTACTTTGTTCGGCAAGATCAAAAATTTAAAATAAAAAATTAATTATTAATATTATTTTTAAAATTCAAGATTGAAATATTTTTGAAGAAAAAGATGAAGAATATATTGAAATAATTATCACTTGTATTTTAAATATATATTAAATCAAATATTTACTTTAATATATATTATATTAGATAAAATAAAATAAACCCTTATAAAGGGGTTTGACTTGGATTAAGAAAGGGTAGCCATAAGAAGAAAAAGAGAGAAAATTTAGTGAGTAAAAAAAAAAGAAAAGAAAAAGAAGGAGAAAGGGAGAAGAAAATTTAAAAAAATGAAGGCAAATAACATAAATCTGATTCATGGGAAGGATACTTGGCTTGACGATTATTTTGAAGTCTTCAGTTAGCATCTCATTCTTTCTGTTTCTTAATTGAATCTTCTTCTTGAATGAGATTTATCTTATTTCTCTTTTTGACTTATAAAAGGAGATTCTCATTTTTCTCATTTTTATAAATGATCTTTATAGTGAATATTTACTCTCTTTTTTTCATGAAAATAGGTTATTTCATAATTGAACTACATAAATCTTGATGTCATCTTACTTTCTTTTTTGATTACTATTATTGCGTAATATGTTTGGCTTTTCTCTTTGATTAAATTCTAAAAAAATTCTCTTTTTTATATTAAATTAGATATTTTATTCTTACATAAACACATAAGTACGCATGTATTTATGTATTTCTTTCACAAATTAATAGAAAAGATAAACAAGGACTTATTAAGATTCATGATATAAATTGCTTAAAATCATCACAAATTATTTACATGACTTCTAATCAGAGTAGAGACGGGTTGACAAATGGCCAGATTAAGCTGCACATTGCTTACTACTCATCACAGTTCATCCATCGAATTACAACTCAGGAGTCACTCTTCTTGCCTTCGGTGCTGGAGTATGCCCAGAAGGGCTTAGCGGCGATGCGTGGCAAGGCGTTCACTCCCAGTGGATTGTTCTTGCTCTGTTCATCGAGTAACATTGTCAGACCCATTGAAAAAATGAAGAATAATATCGTAATCTATTTCAAAAAAAAATGTTCAGAGAAATCTTCTCTTCGTAGTAGTTGGCATCATCACTAGCTTCATCCTAACAACTCTATTTTCAAAAACCGTCTTTTGCTATTAGACATTGTATAGTATCATGCTATGCCTTATGAGGTAGAGGTGTAATTGAGCCATAATATTAAGAAGGCGTTTGGTTCACTGTTATCTTAGTATTATATCTTAAAATTATTTATAGATATCATTAAGCTAAATACTTATTTTCTCTAAATAACATAACATAACACTAAGATAACATTGAACCAAATGCCCCGCTAAGGTTGAATTCGATAGCTAATTACCATTAAGCAAGCTCGAGCCCTGGTATCACAGATAGGATACTCCTGGGGGCAACAGCTGCTGCGGTCTTCGCAGCAGGTAGCAGCTTCAAGGGGGCAGCAACCCCAAGCAAAGCAGAGCCGGTCATACTCATACGCACAACAACAAGTAGTGCTCGCTGGGCATGAGTAATAGCTATCACACTGCGTTGGGGGCTTCACCGGATCAGAGGGAGGGCCTGGGCTTGGCTTCGGCGGGTTTCCGCCGCTCTTTACAGGGTAAGAAGCTTGCATGGCGAGGCCACATTTGCCGCCAGCTTCCTTCGCGTTGCGCTCCATTCTTATATAACCGTTCTCACCCCACTTAGCACCCCACGAGTTCTTCACGATCCAATAATCCTTGCCATTCTCGGTCGACCCATAGCCCACTGCGAGAACCCCATGATCCAACTCTATTCCACAGCTTCCAGAAAATATGCCCTGAAAAATGATATGTTAATCAGAGAAGAATTAATGATTATCCAGTAGTTTTTTTTTTGCAATATGGCTTACTTTTCTCCAGTAGTACTTTTATATTGAGCATGTGCTAGTTGAGTTAAAACTTGTATTTTATTGGATTCAATGATGATATCATTGAATTTTAGCAGGTGGGAAATTTAGGTGTACAATTTCCTAAAGAATTTCAGTAAAGTTCTACAAATTACAAAAGGCTAACCTGAGCTACGAGAAAAGCAGATCAAGACTAGCCACCTAGTGCTCATTCTGAAAACCCAAGGAGATGAGTTCTGTTTCTTGCCTTAGGGAATAGCAGGTTAATTCTGATGGTTTGAATCTTCTCTTTTGAGTTATGTTATTGAATTCAATGATGATGCCATTGAATTTCTTGTCGTCCTTTCCCCTTTTCACAATGTTCATGTGAATTAAGTTATGTTTTATGTGATGTTGATGGTGTTTTTTTCATGAATTCATTAATAAAGAATTATACATGAATTCGTAAGATATGAAATGACTACTGGATATATATTATTACTGTGTAGTATTAATTTTTGTTATACAAAAATATTTGCATATCATGCATTTATTCATTAAAAAAAAATAACTCCTGGGAGAATCGCCGTATATAGTTATTTTAACTATAGACGGCGGTTTGCCTAGGTGAACCGCCGTCTATAGTATATCATAGACGACGGTTGACTTAGGTCAACCATTTTGTAATATTTCCTTTTACGGCGGTTAACAACTGCCGTCAAAAGTCTGTTAGCTACTACAGCGTTTGAATACGCGGTGGTTGCGTTACCTATTTGAAGGAGGTTTTTAAGTAAAACGACTTTCTTGTACTAGTGGATGTTATAACCTTTTATGTTTCAGTGCTTCATATTTTGAAGTAAACATGAAAGTCGCTATGAGACATTATTGTGAACTATTATGATATTATATATCACTTATAAATCTAGTGTAATAAATCGTTTATATATTATGGTATATGGAAGGAAGTATATTAAATAAAAAATAATGTATAACCTCATAACCCGCATTTAACAGTTTATTATAATGAGTAATTATGATGATCATGAACATTAAGTAGAAATCTATCTATTCCTATGCGCCTAATGTTTATTATATTAAATCTAATCAGGCTAAGTGACAGAATGCTAGAATATTTTTTATAAAATATTTTTTTAGTAGCTCTCTTTTGTAAGAATAATTCAAATTAATTCCATAACCATTATTTGAGTTAATAAAATAGCCTTAATTGTATTTAATAGCTAAATAATTTTATCCGTTCAATTGCTAGTTACTTGATGCCTGATGGACATACTAGATTAATACATTAAATATATAAATTGGTCCTCTTCCTGCCCTAAATTAAGATTATGAAATTCCATTATACCTTCATATCATAAGGATCAACGGGATAAAGGGGGAGAAACCGATTTCCTATGTTGCCTTCTCGAATCTCAGATCATGGATTCATTTTCATCCAATCTAGGTATCCTTATGAAAATTATTAAGTTCAAGGATCCATGCTCTTAACATTTATGAGATTTATAATCGATTCAAAATCATCAATTTTTGCTTCTGTTTTATGAAGATGTTTTCTAACATGAAAATCATAATTTTTCTTATTCCACTTAAATATTGTGGTGATCTGGTCTACAACATGAAACCCCTGAAGCTCAAATAAACTCCTTTCCCACTAGCTAGAAGAGAATTATAATCATTTTTGCAACATCCTATAATCCCAATGTAGAAAAATTGTTTGCTTTGGCTTTAAGAAAACTGTGTGACTTTAGCATTTCCCAGAATGTCACCTATCGCAGTGTTACTCCAACCTAAGCATGCTTAAGTATGTAATTTTTCATCATTAACCTCACAATTTTACCCAAAAAAGTACTTCTACTATTTGAGATCATGTTATCTAATTATACAGGTCAGAATCTCCCTCCCTTTCTGATATAAGACAATTCATTCTTGTGCCCCTCTCACTACTCTTTGTTAAGCCTAAAAGCCTGCCAGGAGCTGTACTTTATCTCAGTGATTCATTTATCTTAGGATATTACTTGACAATCACTCTCTGCCCTTTTTGGCCACAGGTGTCACAATTTTATTATTTAAGATTATATTGGATGTGAAATAAAGTTATTATTTAAAACTATGTATAATATATGAAATAAAGTTATTGTTCATAACTTTTCATAGTCAAATTTGGTTATTCTAATGCAAAATGTATCATGTGTGTATATGCAAGTATTTTGATAACCACCAATTGACAATTAAGAGTGAATAGGAGTTCAAATACATGCATACATACTTGCATACAAACATATATGTAAATATATATATATATATATATAATTTCTTTGGTAACAGCCAGCCATAATTTGGCATTTGTGCTTTCTTTAAGAAAATAAGAAAAAATATTTCACTCATCAAAAAAAAGAGAAAAAAATATTCAATAGCCTTTTGTGATTTAACAAATCAGAAAAAAGGTTGTGGTGGAAAAAGGAACTGCTGATTGAGACATGTTTTTTTGAATAATCAAGAAGCATGGGCAATTAAATGTTTACTAGTTAACTTCTATATTTTGTCCTTCAAAAACCATAATTGAAAGTTGGCTGTGGATTTCATGTCTAACATTTTGCTAGACGTTTTATATAGATGGGTTAAAGCCCTATAATATCCTAACAAGCATTACATCTTGCACGCAAGATTTCAAAGGAAAGTAGTCCTTTTAGAATAGAAGATTGTGATACTAAAACCAATTCTCTCTCATTATTTCATCAGGAGCATCAAGTAGTATTGGATCCACTATCCCAATTATATATGCTTTAAATGTATTTTATCTCCATGATAGCTATTTCAAGGTTAGAGGTGATGCCTAGCGGAAGTATCAAGTAATTCATTATATCAACAAAAACAAGGTAGCATCAAGGCCCAGCTATCATTAAACGATGAAACCTTACAGATTGGTACAGTTGGAATGCCCTGCCGCTAGCTTCAATGGCGACGCTAACGGGCTGGTTTGCTAGAGCTTTCTGCAAAGCCTTCTCATCGTTCTCCGGTACATCTTCGTATGAATCAATCGACACCACATGAGCATTTTTCTGTAACAAGATAAGAACTCAACAATCAGAATTTGAACCGACCGTGAAAGCATAATAAGCACAATTGAAATGGGTAAAGAGAGAACAAACAGGGTACCCTGCTAGCATCGCATTGGCCCTCATTGCCTTTGTAAGGATAATCCTCATCTGAGTCTATCCCGCCGTTCTTGATGATGAACTCAAAGGCATAATCCATAAGCCCCCCGTTGCATCCCTGATTGCCGGTGTCGCAGTCTACCAGCTCCTGCTCCGATAGCGATATGAGTTCGCCGGTCACAATCTTGTTGATCCCTTCCACCGCCGCAACGGCCGAAAAAGCCCAACAGCTCCCTTAAAATAAATAAACAAATAAAGTCTTTAACAAAAATCACCATTAGATTTTAAAACACCGAAAAACCCTAGCTCCATAGCTTATTTACCGCAGTTGCCCTGGTCCTTGACAGGGGCGACAGCGCCATCGGCCCTCCAATCGACGGAATCCGGAAGGATCTCGCCGGCGGCGAGACGGTATCGGTCGGCTGCGGCACGGCGGCGAGGAGAGGGACGGGTGCCGAGATAGGCGGCGCGGTACTCTTCGTTGGTGAGATCGGCGAACCGATTTAGTCCGAGGCGGAAGGAATGGATACCCGCATCTGCGGCTGCGTTGTGTTCGTCGATGTAGCGAAGATTATCCCTAAAGATTTTGAGCCGCCGATCCTTCTCTTCGAGAGCGTTGTACGCCCGACCATGGCGATCCATCCACTTCTCGTACAGATCCCGCACCTCCGCATCGGTCCGCTCCAGCCCCCGCATCCCGTGCCTCTCCCCGTAAGCTATGATCGACATTTCCGGCAAATCCCCATAGCGGGCCACCGCCGCCGCCACCACTCCGGCGAGCGCGAGAACGACAGCGAGCGCCTTCAAAAAACCGGAAACCATCTCAGTGAAAGGAAGACTCGGGAGATGGTTTCCGTTTCTGGCTTCCGCAGGTGCTCGCCGTGCCGGATATTTATAGGGGAGCGGGAGGAGGGAGATAGGTTGAGCTGTAAGTTCATTACATATATACCCTGAGATTCTTCTTTAATTACATATTCATTTTTATTGTTTTATTTTACATTTTAAACTCTAAAATATTCGAAAAAATAAAAGATATTGTCATATATTTATTTGCAATCATATTAAAATTTTTTTTAAAATACATATTTTTTGACAATAAATTTTTTAATAATTATAATTAAAAAATTCAAAAAATAAAAAAAATAAATAATTGAATTAAAAGAATTTAAACAATTAAATTATAAAATAAAAATAGAGGGATTTGATATATTAGAAGGGCATTTGAATTTTCTATTAAATTTTATAAAAAAATCATATTATAGAACAGAAAAATATTTTCTTTCAAAGGGTAGTTCGCGAACCCTTCTAATGCACATGTGGATGATCTAATAAAATATTTTTTAATAAAAAAACAATAATGCAAAATAGAAGAGCTTGGAACTAATTTTTTGAATTGTTTGATTTTTTATTACAAAATGCAAAGTAAAATTAATCATTTATTTAAAATTTAAGTAAAACAAAAATATAATTAAATTTTAATCTTAACATTTGTGTACTTCTTAAAAAGAATACACCATGCTATTTGTTATAAATTCTTATTTGAGGATGTTATCAAAATTAATGAATCTTAATTATATATATATATATGAGATAATTTGAATGTTTGGTACCTCTATTCAATGAAATTTACAACACAAGGATCCAGATGCAATTTATCCGCCTAATCAAATTTTGGCGGGAGCACGTTCTCCGTTTTACTCGGCTGATTTTTTGCCGGATTCGGCGGCGGAAGCTGTTTCAGTCTTTCAGATAATTGTGTTTTTTTTTTAACACATTAATATAACATTTAAATAATAAAAAATTATTTTGCTTAACATATTCACAATTTATTTTATGGTTATTTTAATATAATAATTTGTTTTATTATAAATTTTATGTAATTTTTAATATAATTAAACTTACTTCACATTTTCTTTATGAAATGTCTTGATTCAATTATAATTTATCTTTATTTAATACCTAGCATTTTCACTGATATCCAGTCTATCAATTATTTTAAGGTCAATTATTTTGTTGTGCGTTCACTATTTTAATCTCAACATTTAATATTGTTATGCTGCCACTGATTATCACTTTTTATAGTTGACTACTGTAATTATTATTGTTAGAACCTTCTCTAATATCCCTAGTCGAGCAACTCTAGTCTAATAATCTTACTCGAATAGCCTTTCAAGGAGATATTACCAGATCGTACTTTAGACGAACAATCTTTTAAGGAGATATCACTAGATTGTATCCTCTGTATTATTATATCAACTCAGCATTTAAAGCAGCATGGGAGTCCACTGACTAATCGTTCTTCGCAGGAATAAACGTCAGATGTGACAGACTGTACTTATTTTGTCTCCTCCCCTCCAAACTATAAATAAGGAGGAGGAGGAAAAGCTCTAAGGAGGGGCTGAGCTGCCTCTTTCTCTCTTTTACTTATTCAGTCTCCACAGTGGTATCCTCAAGCTTTGTAACAAAAGGGATTTGATTAGTGGATTTAAATCGCCCAGATGACGTCGTGATTTGTCCCTCTGGTACTCGAATTTTTATGTAAAAATCATCGTCTTATTTCATTCTTGACGTATTTTTTACATCAACAATTGTTCCTAGCTTTCACTCTGTTGCTACGAAACCATTTTTACTAAGGATTTGTTGTCTTCAATCTCCTTCACTAATCACTTCTTTTTTCATTTTAATTTGGTTAAACATAAATACAATAATAATTATTCTATGAACAAGCAAACTATCAAATTTTCTGAAAGAAAAAGTAAAGAAATTAATAGACATGTGCGATAAAAATTTATCGGACAAATCATAGAGAAAATGATAATCAAAGCCAACGACGTAGAAGCCATATAGAAGTCCTTAAACGTTAAAATGCTACACATTCTTTATAAATGATCCCAAACGTTAAAAATAATTAAAACTTTCTATGTGAGAATGATGCTATATAAGCAAATTCAACTTTTTCATCGAATCCTAATTGAATTTAATGTTTGAAATCATTTATATGTTCTTCAAAGCATTTCTCCTCTCCAAAACCTTGCTTTTAGGTTGGAATATGTGCTTGACATGGCAGCTGATCATTAGTTCAAAGGGTGAATTAACTAACGATTCAACCACCAACTGATCCACCATATTGACTCAAGATAGAATTGAAATTTTTTTATTCAATTTCGATCCGATTACAAGGTAAGGACAATGAGAGTTTAATCTAATATCGATTCGAGATAGGCTTGACCTATAGACTATGTATTCAACTCAATTTAAGTCAAAGTCGATTTGATTTTCGATTAGAATTCTAAAAAAACTTATTATTTATGTGTATAAAGATTATTATTAGGGCAAATTTCACTCAGGTCCTTGAGTTTAAGGGTTATTAACACAGGTCCACGTTTTTAAATTTATATCATCAGGGTCCCTAGATTTTCAAAAAATATCATCTGGGTCCTTTTTTATTTTTTTTATTATTAAAAAATATACAAAATTACCATTATACCCTTATCCTTCCTATCTCCACCGGATCCGACAGCCGCGCATCCCCGCGCCGCCTCCGGCGGCCTCGCGCGGCCGCACGACCCCGTCGGCGGCA